>JAVLVB010000646.1:1516601-1534256 GCA_032876305.1 Orestias chungarensis
AAGCCTATAGCAGCATAACTATAGAAAAACTTAAATAACTTAACCCTGTAGAGTGAGACATGAAGAAGGTAGAGCAAAGGAGAACCGTCTGTCAAGACTGAGTTCCTCCCCCAACCGGATTAGGCTGTCTTCTCTACCTCTTCCTAACTATAAACTTTACCAAACAGGAAGGTTTTAAGCCTAGATTTGAAACTAGACATGGTGTCTGTCTCACCGACTAAAGCTGGAAGCTGGTTCCACAGGAGAGGAGCCTGATATCTGAAAGATCCGACTCCCATTGTGCTTTTAGAGATTCTAGGAACCACCAGTGAACCTGCAGTCTGAGAGGGAAGACAGTTATTAACAGTTATTTACTCTTTCTCACAGAGCTTTTGTTTTCCTCACAGGAAATGAAATTACAAAACATTTGGGATTAAAACTTGTTTTAGGTTCTCATCCATTTTTCAAGCAGGTCTTGACTTTTCTTGTTGTTCATAATGCTATTTAAACATGACCACCATCAGACTTCAGTGTGAACGCTTTACGTCAAACAGCAGGGCCATGTTTATGTCAGTAGCAACGGATGCCGCCGTCTGTTGAAGGGATGTCAAAGCTGATGAGCGACCGGTAGACGAGCATATCATCACAACATCAGAACAAGATAAAGGAAGCAGAGAAAAACGCGATTCTGTGATCGCAGAAAATCCCACAAAACTGAGGAAAAGACGCACAAAGTCGCAGATTTTTACTTTTGACTGACACTAACCCCCTTTGAACCCTCGACCGCTGCCCCGGCCATCCAACACCTGAAAGGTGGAAGGTTAAAAAAAATTAAAACACAACAGACAATGTTTCCTTTAAGCCAGATAAAAAAAAAGGATATAAATCATTTTATTTTAGATTTTACAGCTACTACAATAGATGCGGATGTCCTGTGCAACCCCGTAACATTAGCAGTCACTACAGCAGCAGGAAAGCATTTATTCTCATTTAACCACCCCGTTATCTGCGTGGATGAGGCTCATGAAGGGATGTTGAACTGACATGTTCCTTTTAAACCTGCATCCAACAACCAAAGCATCTGAACAGCCATAAAAGCCCAGCATGCCAAGCTGCTGCGATCATTCCTGCACTCCACAAAACAGTCGTGGAATCGTGACCACCTTAGTTTTCTTTCAATTTGCTATCAGCCGTAGTCACTGGTTGTTCCGATTAGATTAGCCTTGTTTCTGTTTTACTACAGTTAATCTGGTTTTTGGTATTTTGGTTAGATCTTGTTTTTTTTGTTGCTATCAGGCCCCTGTTTCAGCACGTTACTGAAAGTCTAAACCATGTGAATGTCCAGCAGCGTTTCTCCATGATTACTCAGTTCTATGTTTTTTCTTCTTGACTTTCCTGCTGCAAGCTAAAAAAACAACAAAAAAAACACTGAACTGAGTAAAAAAATGATTCCACACCTTTTTCTTGAGCAATTAGCTCCTATTTCTGGATCAGACGTTTTAAGACGTTTATTCTTTGGTTGATTCTGAAAAAATGGTTTGGCGAATTGCTAGTCGCGTTCTTTAAGGCTGCAGAGCGGACTTTCATTTGCAAGTTAAAAGGACACTTAATGTTTTAGAGTGTGCAAAACGTCCTTGACTGTGTGAAAAGCTGGAAGAAGCAAATCGTAAAACATTTGCAGATGCAAATGCATTCGAAAGTTTTAGTTGTTAGTCAAGAGAAACATTGGAAAACATCAATTACTTTAGCCGACTTCATACTCATGAAGAAAATTAGTGGTTCTTAGTTGATAATTAATAAGCTCAAAATGTTTTCCTATTTTTCCAAAGGACAGAATAGAGTAATTAAACCTGGTGACGGTGATCCCCAGATCCAGGAAGTCAAACAAACATGTGACCTTCCTGTTTCTCACAACTTGCAGCTCTGAAAACAGCTCGACTTTGTTGATGGCCGGCTAAAAACTGCTCCTGTTCGTCAAACAGCTCAGTCATTTGGGCCAAACCTCGGCTCCAGCACAAACAACCTGGCTTGGAGACACACCTCATCGCAAAATGTTTCCTGAAAAGATGCTGGTTAATAAAAAACTCTCGACACAGCAGGGAAACTATGAACAGTTGGTGATGGAATCTGCCGTCAAACCCACTGAAACGCCCTTAAAAATGCATCACTCTCCAGATTTCCTCATGCATTCCTATGTCTCACCAATGAAGGACTTTTTTAGAAGCGACACAAGTTCAGTGTAGGTTCCTGCTGGCAAACAAAAGAGCACTGGCTGCGTTTAATAACACTTGAACAGAACAAAAAACGCAGCCTTCAGGTAATTAGGGTTCATTTGTAGCTGAGGCGGCGGACTGTTCAGGCACGTGAATGTGCAGTAATCACAGTTTCCTGTCCTGCCAAGTGCTCAGTGCAACAGAAATGAAAGAACAGCTTTGTGTCCCCTTTGAGAAGCAATTTTTTTATTTTTATAGAAAGAATAACAAACAAGCAGAGAAGTTAAAGAGTTGAGGAATGGAACCTAAACATTCAGAAATGTCTGTTAGTAAGAAATGTTGGATATTTTTGGTCACTTTGGGTGAAATCATCATCCATCATCTCTACAAACACTCATTTAGTTCAATCATGGTGTTTAGAGTATATGAGGAGAAGCTGGAATAATAAAAACACCAGCTAATAATCAGAGGAGACTGCTGGAAATGCAAAGGACTTATTATAAACGCCTCTTCATTACCTCATCCTTGCCATAGATGGGACGAGCCCACCCTTCCTCGTTTTCTCACCTTTCTTCCTACCAAACTATAAAAAATTAGACCCTGGGCCCTTTCAAAATAAAAGGACACACGTTACCTGTTATTTAGACTCTGCTTAAACTTCAAAATGATAATTTTTCTCCTTCTCAAGACAGGACACAAAGGTATGTGGCTAAAAGGGCAGCAAGAAGCGGAACTACGTCGTCAATAAAATTTAAATCAATCCAAATGAACAGAATAGATCCTGACAGGAAGAGGACATGTGTCTGTATAATTCAGTTCATTTTGTTCGTCCCATATGAATTCAAAACAAACTCGGATCTTTTGTTAGTTTGTTTCTGCATGAAACACATAAAAACGCACAAAAAGTGCCGATGAGGCGGTTTATCATTGAAACTGTGAATTTACTTTTTATATTGTTAACGTTACAACACTGTTAGTTTTTTTTTTTACCTTTCCACTTTTTAAAATTCTAACTCATTAACCTTTGAATAAATCTTTTATTTTTACAGTTTGTTTTTTCAATAACCTTTTTTTCCATTAACTGTTGAATAAATCTTTTATTTAAATTGTTTTGTTTTTATGTTTTTAGTTGTAGATTTAAAATAATGTTCAAGAGTCTTGTAAAAAATACACTTAATTTTCTTATTAACATTATAAAAACATATATAACAATAAACAATAATTATGATGATAATAAGAAAATTAAGTGTATAATGTTAAGTGTATAGCATGTTATTGTTTATTGTTTTTATTGTTGTTGTTCTAACCCTTTTAACTCCTCCAGAGGCCATGAGCTTTTATTTTGAAGGGTAAGTTGTTGCTCCACTTTTTCTTCCCTGCTCAGCTGAGCACCTGAGCTTTAAACTGTTTCTCTGTTTAAACTTCAGAAACCAACAGATCAGGAACATTTAACTCCAGCAGGTGAGTCAGATCTTATTCGGTTTGTTTGTTTTTGTTGTTTTTGTTCTGTTCATTTTCTGAAATTATTCAAACAATCTTTCAGCAATTAATAGTTATTCTTCATCTGACACCAAATAAAATCAAATAATAGAACAAGCTGATAAATATGAAAAAAGTATAAAGTTACATCACAATTAAAATGTTACATGAATCTATGCTGCTTTTTCCCTGATTTTCTCTTCAGATTCTGATCTTAAGTGTCTAATCTGCAGACCAAAGGAGAAACCCTGAACAACAGACAACTTTGTTTACCTCTAACTTCATTTTAAATCTCACGCATTTTTTTTTACCTCAGGGGATTTCCAAAGTATTTTTAATTCAAATTGAAAGAACTTACGAAAAAAAACTTCAACTTGAACATTTTGGAGAAAACAGAGACCGAGAAACACAAAACATGAATGTGACTGCAACAAGTTATAAAACCCTGCCGCCAGGATTGTTGAGTGAACTGCAAAAATAGAAAATCCTGCATTTCTGCAGAATTTTAAAGGCTGTTGCTTTTTTCGGCTGGTTTTTATTGCAAACATCTTAGTGCACTTGAAACAAGACCAAACAAGTAATTTTTCATCGAAATAAAGTAGCTTGTCTTTACGTCAAAGTTAGTTGGATATTGATAAAAACTTTTATTTCCATTGACAGATTTTTTTTTCTTCTACCTAATGTAACTTAGAAAATCTAAAACAAGCAAACACAGTTTTAGAAAACGATGGTTAAAATGTTGGAGTGGATTCGGTTACATTTGAAGGAATTGACCAACAAGGTTTAGGAGATTTTTTGAATGTTTTTTATTTTATTTTATTAGAAACAAAAAGTCCTTCTACTTAGTTTTGGAATTTGCATAAATTGTAGACAAGGAACAAATGCAGTGCTTCATGTATTTGTTTTAATGTCACTCTTCTTCCACATTTCCACCAATATCTTATTTACCGCTAATGGACACAGATTTGATTAAAACCAGTAAATCTGAATCTTATTTCACGTTATTCAGGTTCAGTATAATTAAACACTAAAAAGGAATCAAAAAGTGTGTCAGCAAAGTCAACGGGGGACTTTAGAGCTTCAATATTTTGCACCCACTGTGGACAAAAGCTGTAGTGTTTTTACCTGAAGGAAGACTCAATTTCCCATGAGCACCAGAAGTGACGTATGCAGTAAAGCAGTCAGCACATTTGTAGTTGTTTTGTGTGGAAGGCAGGGTTCCTGCCACCCTCCTCAAAGTTGCTTAGTGCCGATGCCATGACAGAGGCGTCATTCAACGAGCTGTAATTCTACGTATGATCACAGAAGTTATGGAAATATTTTATAAAGCTTGTTAACAAGCTTGTTAGCAAGTTAATTAATGTTGTTTTTAAATGAAATTTTGTATTAGTGGAGGATGTGTGTTGTTGTGAGGTTGTTTTACTTCAAATGGCTTCATAAACTCTTAGAAATAAAATTACATTTTAAATAGTATGCTGGTGGAATCTACCAGACAAAGATTCTTAGTGTTGCTTTAAGAAGATCTGCCTGGTTCTCAGTTGTTTCACACGTTTGCCTCACTGCTTGTTTAAAAACCACAAAAATAAATTATCTGGCCATCACAAACATTGACTATTGAAACCTTAGAAGCAGCACACTGGGAACAGGAACAGATGAAAAGTTTCTTTTAATCTTCATGTAAATCACCCTACATGGTCTTTTACATGAAATGTGCGTTACCTTTTTTATCTACTAGTTACGCATGGTTAGGATTTACATAAAAGGACATTGAGGTATAAAATATTATGCAATTGGACTGTGTAAAACTCAGAGTTTTAAATTATTAAACAAAAAGTCTAAAACAGTCATGTGTCCATGACTTAATATATAAAATGTAAGTATCCCAAATCCGATTCTATAAATGAATAACTAATTGTTGTTTCCAGGCATTTCTGCAGTCCTATATATTTCCAGTTTCCCTGATTTTATTATATATCAGTTAGACCAGAATATGAGTAAATAAAGAGCCAAATACAGAAGACCAGCTTTTAAAGACTTGATATTGATTAGGATTTTGTTTTTAAAAGATTAAAGCAATATCTGACTTCTCTGAATTTCCACATGTGCGCAACAATGTTCCTGCTAATATGGTTAAAATGTCTGTGATAGGGTTAAATCCTTCACATTTGTAAATATTAACATGTTCGTAGACATCCTGGACTCAATTTCATATTAGAAAAAAAAGGGACCTCAATTATTTTAAATGTGAGAATGGAAATAATAAAGAACATTTTCATCTTAAAAGAATTGCAGAAACTCTTTTTTTTTATTTTATTTAAATTTAGAAAAAAAAATAACAAGAGCCTCTGATATTGTTTGAGTTTGCTGCCCTGGAATAGGAGCAATCATTACAATGTCATTACATGTCTTTATTCATGTTTTCTATCTATTTGACGTCAAATTACGTACCACAAACATGTACATGTGACGTGGTATGACAATACAAATCTTTGAACCCTTGAAAAAATATGACTGTTTATCATAAATGAATGAATGAATCCTCCAGAATCCTCCTACCAGAAAACAGAATTAAAAATAAAACAGGATCAAAGTCTCGCCGCGGCTGCTTCCATCACGTCTCACATTCTTCCATTCCTAAATAAACGTGGGCAATGTTGGGCGTGTATCCCGGAAAATCCACCCCTGCTGTTTACATGAGCCAGGGTGTCGTCACGGCAACCATAATGCATCCCTCAGATCTGGCCCCTCCGGGGCCAAACGGCTCCCTGGGACATAGACGTCCCTGCTGGCGGTTTGAATGGCCGCAGTGTGGAGTCCTGCTAATGAACTGACAACAAGTCCCACCTCAGACCTCAGGAGGAGGTTCTTTCACTCTGATGTCACTCTGGTTAGCACCACAAATATTAATTAATGCACTTAAAAATATGACTCCACCATATATAATGCCCCGTTAAATGTAGAATCCAACATTTGGTGCTTTTTTTATTAGATTTAGGTCTGAAAATTGCAACTGCCTGGGAAAAATATTGATCTTGTGTCCGTTAACCCATTTCTATTGCTAAAATTAACATTTTCTGTTGTCTGGTGGATTCCAGCCTACTATTTAAAATGGGATTTTATTTCTGAGAGTTTATGAAGCCATTTGAAGTAAAATAACCTCACAACATCACACATCCTCCACTAATTAGAAAATAAATCACTACAAATGGTTTCTTAATATTGCACTTGCTGCGCTCATATACTGTTTATGCTGAGTGTTTGTTTTCTCACATATTCAAGATGCAGACGGTGAAACGTTAGCATGACCAGCACAGCTGTTGTTTGTTTGATGTACTCCTGTTTATTTATCTTTGCGGCATTCGTCACTTCCCCGTTTCTTATCTCCAACATCATCATCTGACATTTTTTCACCACAATTAGATTCATCACCTCATAGTAAAAAATATGGTTGAACAATACTTTTGTAAAGTAGAACCAGGAGAAGAAGCAGGTAGCAAAATATAGTGATTTCAGTTTTTAGGATATTGAGCGCGTTAGTGTGATGGCAAAATATTCATTGAAATTTTGTTTTTTAATGGTGAGTTAATGATATTTGGAAGTACTGACCTGTTAGCTTGGTCACTTTGAAGGGTGATGCTATTTAATGCAGGGGTTGATTGTGTGGTTGGTTATTTTGTTTTGACCATGATGTGTTAGATATAGTAATCAGAACTCCACAGTGCAAAATCTATCAATAGTTAATGGTCAACTGTGATTGAACTACCGTCTGTGAGAACAACAACGCCAGTGCCAGTACTTTAGTGTGATGTAATATGATTTATTGCAATCGTGAAAAAGCAACTTTAATACGAGTGGAATAATTTTGAACTCAAATAAGGGGCAGAAATACAAGAGGTCAAAGGTGATCCACTGTAGGAACGAGTTAAATAAACTGTGGAAGATGGAGGGGAGTGCGAGAATCCAGAGGGATTGATCAGAGGGGTGTGAATGCAGAGGAGGGAGGAGATAATTTAAACAGCTGGGAAGGAGAGACGAGGTGATACAAACCAACACAGCAGAAATAAAATGCAAGAGAAACTAGAAAAATAATTATTAAAAAGAAAAAAAAAACACTCATCTACTGAATAAAATAAGAACACAGACTAAGATAGAAAATTAAGACAGATAATAAAGTAATTAAACTTAGTATTAAACTCTCAAGATAATAACAGGATTTATAATTCAAGCCAAAGGAGCCACAACTGAAAAACCTTAATCACCTCTAAATTTTGGACGACTAAATGCATCCGTTCCAGCCGTTTAGGCTTTCATAACCTGACATTTGGATATTCCAATTAAAGCTGTAAAGCAATACAGACAAAATACGTGAAAGAGCTAGAACCAGAGACAAGAAAGGGACGCTTAATAAACTCAGCAGTTGGTGGATTGCATGACATGATTTTGTTCACATTAATCTTTTGCTTCAAATCAGGTCAACAGGGATGTGGCTGAAAATTTCAGTCTTAGTCTTATCTCACTTGAGCTTAAAGTTTCTGTTGTAATCCAAGTAGAATTGGTCAAACTCCACATATATACGTTTGTGATGGTAGGACAGAAACTAGTGGCTTATTGTTGTTGTGGAGAATTAGTGGAGAATTAGTGACGTAAGTTATTAATTTCCTCCCTCACTCTTATAAGGGGCATCTATCAAGTTAAATTGAAAATATTTCAAACTGTTATCATATATTTGCACATTTGTATGTTTTAGCTGTATATGTACGTTGTGAACCTTAGATTGTAAGAACATCAAGTTCTTTTGGTACAAACAAAAAAATTGATGTTAGTTTAATCCCCTAACTCCATCCCTTAATATCTAAATTTACATTTAAAAGTTGTATATTTCAAAAATGCTTAAGTTACGATTATGCTATGCTAAGAGAAATGTTTTATTTATTGTAATACAATGCTGGTGGCTGTGGGAAGGAAGGACATCCTGTTGCGGTCAATATTACAGGAAGTATGAAGAAGCATCTGACTGAAGACACTCTTGTCTTCCTTGACATTCTGCTAATCAAAATCAAAATGCAAAATAATCTGATGATGGAGGTATAATTATGTTAATTTTGTAACTCTGCCCCCCTTACCCAATTTTTAAGGTACATTATGTTGCAGCAGACCGTTCTCATATCTTTGTGTCTAAACGTCGCCTCTGGATTCTATGACTATCTATTTGATCAGCACTCTTACTTGGGTAAGATATCAGAAGTTTTTATTTTAATTCATATTGATCATATAAAGATATTTTGTTTGCCTAAGGAATTTTCTGTGTATGTTTTTGTGATTTTGGTACAGAACCAGAGGATGTCCTGAGTGTTAGCATTCCTCTTTTGGGTCTACAGCGACCTCTCCTGGGAGAAACTCTGTTACTGCCATGTTACCTTCAGGTTAGGATTTTCTCTTTTTTTTGTTTTCAGATTCTAATTTACTTTAAATTATATCAAACCTTTTATTTTATATTTTGAGCTACCAGTAAGATTTATTGGTAGGATAGTAGTCTAGCTATTGTCCTTAGTGTAGAACAGTTCAGCCATGTAGAGTTGCTGAGGCAATCATAGCAAACATCTAAAAAATCTACCTGTGTTTGGTTTATTTATTTAGCAAACACTTGTATCCAAAGCAACTTTCTAAGTAAATGAGGTAGGCAGTAGCGTGAAGGGTCTTGACTAAAGAACCACACTGCATCCTGTTGGCATATATCTTTGCCCTGGATTTAAACCGAGTGCGAAAGTCGGATGACTTTCCAATTGAGCTATCCAATTTTGAAAATCTTTGGAACATTTAGTAACGTTTCAAGGTAATTTGTAGAGGTGCTTCTAGTGTAGGAAGTGCAGAGGTTGATTTTAAGGACTATGCAGTCTATGCATAACCAACTTCTAGTCTCAAAGGTTCACTTTGTTCCTAGTCCTCCTGGTCCTTATCTCCAGTCTTGTTTGCTGTAGACATGGACATCACCATCACCATATTTGCTTTATAAAAAAAAAAATATTCTGTTTGCATCTTCAAAAAAAAAAAAGACTTTTGTTGGACTAGTCTGATGTGTCCAGTTCCTCTAGTCTTCTTCCAGAAAAAAACATTGCGCTACCGTATTCAAACTGCTGGTCAGTCTCTGTTTGAGACAAAAGGGCCTTTGGCTGTGGTAAGCCTCCATTTACCAGACCCTCTACTGACTTTTGACAAAACCAAAACCGTTACGCTGAAAACAGCCTTGTTTGAAATGTCTCTTCACTCTGAAGGTAGAGTGACTGGAACTTCCACAGAGGGAAGCTCGAAGAAAAGATCTACATTGCAACAGTGAATAAAATTTGATGTGGTTTGAGGATCTGACCCAGATTCCTCCTGGACACCTCCTTTTGGCGTAAACTCACTTGCAGGAAACCCTGGTGCATAACCAGAACTTGCAGGAGGAATGATACAACTGTTCTCACTTGGAAAACCCTTTGAATCTTACAAAAGAAATGGAAAATTCCACTTGAGAAATTATTAGCTAAGTTTTGTACCACGACAGGAACCTGAAGACAGTAAATGGATAGTTTATCATTTAGGGCTTTTAACATTCATATCAGATAATTCCACATTTGTCCATTCGTAGGACCACACTGTCGAAGACCCTGGCGCTCCCCCCATCAACCCTCTTTCCCACCGCATTAAATGGAGTCATGTCACCAAACAAAAGGTCACAGCCATCCTCGTGGCTTTAGAGGGACAGGTGCTCATCAGCGAAGGTTATCGGGACAGAGTTCAGCTGCAGAGCTACCCCCAGACCCCAACAGATGCCAGCATCAGGATATCTGAGCTGCGTTCCAGTGACTCCGGAGTGTACCGCTGTGAAGTTCAGCATGGCATTGAGGACAACCACGACCTTGTGGACGTCCATGTTCAAGGTACTCATAGTGGACATTTACTTTAATATTCACTTTGTGGAAGCATGTTGTCAACTAGTCATAACTCACTTTAGAAAATGATGGGGTGCGCTGCCAGTTTCTTAGCTGTTTTTCTGCTTCAACAATCCAGAGTGGGATTACTGGCTAATTAACAGAACTTGATTGCTAATCTCTTTTTTAATAGTTATATAGCCACTGAAAAGCCAGTCAGCCACCTACAATGATAAATGTGATCTCCGTGAATTAAGAGAAGTCGCAACAGTCCATCTCACATTTGTAATATTTTTCTATTTTTGAAATTCATTGTAGAATGTATTTTAGTATGAGGTCTGAATGACAGCACATGGCAAGGTCCAATTATATCGAAATCTGCAAAAACAATTGCTAACACCATGTGTGTTTGAACAATTATCTAACAAAGCAAATATGTCATGTAGTGTTCTTCAACACATCACGCTGATGACAACTACATAATTCTGCAAACTACATGACCACAGTCCCTTGTAGTCACTGAGTCAGCAGGTTCATAAAATCAGTGATTGAGTTGAGTGATGGTGTCTTAGTTTATCATGGAGGCAGCGTCTAAAGGGCTGAACTGTGATTGTTGTACCCTCTGGTGAACGTTTTTACCTCCATGCATGTGAAACTACAGTGATATTGGTGAGACTGCAAGAATTAATAAAAAGCGCTTGGACAGCAATGTTATTTTTATTTTCTCTGACCACTTAACGTCCAGAAGCAGGTGGACAGTTTTGAGAAGCAATTGTCAATGTCCCTGAGGTAGTATGTACATCTGTACCATTCCAAAAGTAGATGAAGTGCAACTCAGTATCAGTCTTACACATTGTTGGACTCTAACATCTAACTTACTTGTGCATTTTCATCTGTTATATAAATATATGTATGTAGTGTTTTGTATCCAACAGATTTTTTTTTATCTCATCAATGATTTACTCTTAGTTCTCTTAGTAGTAGTTCCTCTCTGCCACAATCTGTCTTGTAAACCACACCTATATTATGCCAGGAAATCATGACATAAACTGCACCTGGAGGGTGTTCACAGGAGCTTGGCAGTGTGTCTTTTTGACCTTGAAGGAGGTATGCAAATGAAAACCCACTACCACTACATGACCAAGCTTTGACAGTTTGACAGCTTAGGCAGCTGTGTTCAATCTAAGATACTACTTACAGAGTGTTGACCTTGGATTGATCTTGGACTTAGTACATCTGAATATGTATCAGATATGCTCCTCGGAAAAACCACTTGCTCATTAATTCTATGACCAAGACTAAACAAGGGGCCTGGAACTAACTTTGTGAAAACAGAGATAAGCAGAAATGTAGGACTCTTCCAAATAAGGACTGAAAGTACTGCTTCCATTCAGTTTAATTATGTTGTACTTTTAAATTCCCTGTGCATAAATGATTTTACACAGATGTATTAATCATACCTTAATCTCTTTAGGTATTGTCTTCCACTACCGGGCCTTAATGGGTCGCTACACTTTGACTTTTGAGAATGCAAAAGCAGCATGTGCCCAGAGCAGTGCAGTTATTGCTACTCCTGAGCAGCTTAAAGCAGCATTTGATGACGGTTTTCACCAGTGTGATGCTGGCTGGTTATCTGATCAAACAGTTCGGTGAGTTACTTTGGACCTGATGGTCGCCGCTAGTAGCTAGTATAGCCAGAAGGTTAATTTTTTGAAGAACTTACTCTTAAAACACATTCCAATACTAAAAATATTTTTGGTCAAACCAAAGGTACCCAATCCACGAGCCTCGTATGAACTGCCATGGCGACAAAAAGGAGCTCCCTGGGGTTAGGACATATGGAGTGAGAGATGTCAACGAGACGTATGATGTTTACTGCTTTGCCGACAGGATGACAGGTACAACGTTATGGTTCTTGTAGTGGCACTGTTTTAACTTTGTCTTAAACAAAACTTCTTTTTCTGGAACAGGCAGAGTTTTCCACACTGCTTCTGCAGCAAAGTTCAGCTTCTTTGAGGCAGCGCTTGCTTGCTCCCACCAGGGAGCTCAGCTGGCCACTACAGGGCAGTTGTACCTTGCATGGCAGGGCGGTATGGATGTCTGCAACGCCGGCTGGTTGGGAGATGGTAGCGTCCGCTACCCAATCAACGTTCGAAGGGCCCAGTGTGGCGGGGGTCTTTTGGGAGTGCGAACAGTTTATCTTCATGCAAACCAGTCAGGATACCCACTTCTTGAATCCCGCTATGATGCCTTCTGTTACACAGGTATGGCAACCGTCTAAGAAGATAGAGCTAATGAAATGAAATTAACTTTAGAATATTAGTTCTTGCATTATAACAGTGATTCTTATAATATGCAAGTTTTAATAAAAGTCCATATGTTAAAGAGAGAAAGCTGTTTAATGACAGGAAGTCACTGAAGCTGTGTGCCAATCTTTCTATAATTGGATATAACAGCAGATTTGTCAGATTGTCAGACTGCAATACTAAGACAAATTACAAACTCCCAAGATTCCTATACAAGGCTTAGATTAAAGATTTAGCTAAGTACCAATGTGTTTCGAGGTCATAGTAAGATGAAGACCTTAGTAAAAACCTATGGGACAGGGAAACAACTCTATTTGCAGAGCATTGCAATTCTGATTATGGGCTTGAACTTACAATTTACATAGTGTTTTTTCTTACTTGGAGTGGATAAAAGAGTTATTTGCCTTAAAGTTGTGTTTTTAAACCAAAGTTTTTGTTGTATTTAGGGTGCATTGGTAGTAGAGGAGACTTTGGGGGTTGATTCATTGGTGTCTTCAGACCAGAGATATGTGAATCAATTCTTATTCCTTAGGAAACACTGAAACACATTGGTCTGAAAACAGAGTCCTTCATATGTTGCTTTGACCCTTTTTTATGCATCTAAGGAGTCAGTGAGGTTGTGCTGGATCTATTTTTTTGAAAGGGATGCCAGAGGAAATTTTCAGTGAAATGTAAATGGAAGACCATATTAGGTTTGCAAAGTTGTATATACAAAGCCCTTACAACAGCCAAAACCATGGCTGGGTGCTGCAAATCTTTCCTGCAGTCACTAACTCAACTATGATCTACTTGATATACCTAAATTATCTTGCTTCATGTTGGAACATGATTTAAAATTTTCAGCAAAATCAATGTGTTCCAATAGTCCAAATAAAGTCTAAAAATAAACCTACCATACTGAACGGCAGAGAGGGCTCTTCACAAATGAAAGCTGATTAAACTAAATCAATGCTGTAAAGAAACCTAATTGTTAACAATGGTGAGAGAACAATAAAGTCAACCACAAAGACAGTATTAAAACTCCCTTCACAGTTAGACTTTGTGTTAATCACAGTTGGTAAGACCACTTAGATTTGTGATGAAAAAAGCAACCATTTCTCACAGAGATACAGCCAGGAAGCAAAGAGTTCAATAACATATTTTGCTGTCCAGGCGTCACTGCTTGATTTGAGGAGCCAGTGGGCCGATTTACCAAACATGGGTAAAAACAACACTAGCTATCAGAAACTTGTTTTCAGTGTGTCCTTAATGTAAGACCATGACCTAATTTAAAAACATTCTGCGCTCCGTTTTTCTAATTTTAACACAGACAGCGCCTGAAAGTGGTCAAATCCCAGACAGAGCCCTGGTATCCATCTACTATTGTCTAACAGCAATCATGCCTTTGGATTTTAGTCGATAACTCTTGGCTTTGAAGAAAAGCTAACAAATATCTGGAACATATATAACCATATTAAAACTTTCTGTTCTGTGAACCAGACGGTGTTAGGATTCTTTTAAATATTTAACTTTTAGTCAATATGTTTGATAGGATTAGGTTTTTACATTTATTTAAAAAAAAGAAGATGAAATCCTGATTGGTTATTGTTTAATTTTCTCTGTTATCTTTAGACTCCCCAGATGAGGAGGGTTCAGGAACCGATGAGGGAAGTGGGGTTCTACTTGTAACCACTGTGACAAAGAGTCCAGAGGTGTTTTTCAGTAGGTCGACCACAGAGAGCGAAGCAGTGGGAGAGGTGGAGACTCAGCTGCCGTTTGATTGGAACAGAGAAAGCCCAACCAAGCTTCCACATCCTCAGCCAACAGATTTCACATATTTCACCTTTGACCTTATTGAGGCTGCCACCAACCAGCCGGCTATACACAGGGAACCAAGCAAAACCTCTCCCATCTCTCCAGCAGGTCAGAAATCCGACTTGGATTATAATTAAGTGCTTCTAGTGGGGTGGAACTGACCTGTACCATAGTTTTGGTGCACAGCGCTTGCTGTACACCAAGAGTGCCCAATACCTCGATCGCACAGCGTTTAAGGAAGTAGATGGCCGCATCCATCCTTCCGTTAGTCTTTTGTTCTAACTGATGTTAACACCATGCATGACCCACTGTGAAGCTTTGCGTTAGCCGCCATAGGAAACTATTGTGTTGCGTAGCGAGTCTCAGAGTCTCTCTTAGCAGAGGCGGAGCTAGAGGGGGCACAGAAGGACTGTTACATCCTCTTTTTCAGTAAATATTAAAGAGCCAGTTCACTAAAGAGGTGTGGGTTTGTTGAGGCTTGGCCCAATACTGAAAAGAATAATATAAACTAATTTATTGAAGACTTATGGTTAAAAGGTACATACCACTTCTTTATAGTTTTAAGGAGATATTTAGACCTGTAAGTTATTATTCATTAGACGGATCTGTATAAAACTATTACCAATGCTCCTTTTACAACTCATTATTACATTAAAGCATTTATTGTATTTTAAAAACCACAATTCAGGTAAAATATGTTAACTTTCACATAGGCAAACTTAATTCTATTAGTTTAAAATGAACAATTTTTATCACCATACTTAAACTCTGAAATATCTGTCACAATAGTATAAGAAAGCAAAATAAGGGAGAAACTTGACAAAATCAAGAGATAAAACATGTTAGAAGTTGAGACGCGATTAAATAAATTTGGCCTGCCTATCACAACGATGTTAATACCGTAGTGGATGTAGCTTTATCACTGGGATTCATGTTTCTGACATAAAATCCTTAAAGTACATCAATACATACGACCTTCTGGTTGATTCTCTTGGTTTAAACGTAGGTGTGGTCTTCCATTACCGTTCCCCTGGCGGCCGACATGCGTTCACGTTTGTCGAGGCCCAGTTGGCCTGCCGTAGCGTCGGCGGCTCCATGGCAACCCCACAACAGCTGCAGCAAGCATTTGAGGCTGGATATCATCAGTGTGACGCAGGGTGGCTTCTGGACCAGTCTGTGAGGTAAACTTGAAAATAGGTTTTTGAATCACTGGCAGTGATTTAGTTTCTAAAACCTCACTCCATTCTACAGCTGCTGGAACAAATCAATGCGGGGATGGGCCACAACTTTCTTTAGCTGAGGAGAAGCTAAATGAATTAACATTGTGTAATAATAACAAAGAGGAAGGATCCAGAAGCAACACACAGCTGCAGCTATTACACCTAAAAAGTACTGATCAGAACCAAAATCCTGTTGTAGTGAGGGTCTCTAGTCTGAACCTCCAAAAATACATAAAGACAATTACAAAGTGAGCCATCTGTAAGCTGATTAATATTTACATAATTAAAGGATTTGGACATAATTTTTTTCAATTTAAAGTAAAATTAAGTAACTAAGCAACCTCCATTAAATATTTGTATAACTTTTGTGATTATTCGGGGACTTACAGCTCGTAGAATTACACGTCTGTCATGACCCGAGGGTGTCTGTGCGGCTTTAACTGGCACTGAGCAACTTTAAGGAAGGTGGCAGGAACCCTGTCACACAAAACAACTACAAATGTGCTGACGGCTTTACGGCAGACGTCACTTTCCCCCGTTTCTTATCTCCAACATCATCATATGACATTGTTTCACCACAATTAGATTCATCACCTCATTGCTATTCATCCTTCACACAGACACTGGAAACAGAAATTTACTTCAATCCAACTGCAGGCGACCGGGAGATCAGGATTTTATCACGCTATGCGCTGGTGCTCATGGGAAATGCAGTCGTCCTACAGGCTAAAACACTGCCGCTTTTGTCCACACTGGGCCGGCAAAATCAACCAACACTAAAAACTTAGTGTTGTTTTAATAACCCAGCAAGGTCTTGAGAAACTCATCCATGTATTTATCTTTAGTCCATGCACTGATATTTAATTGATTAATGCAACAGGTTACTTATATGTCGACCTAAAAAGTCGATATCACAGAAGCATCTGATCCAGAACCCTGCTGCTAGCATCCTAACTAAAACTGGGAACGTAGAGCACATTAGGGCAAAATTTCTTTCACTTGCTCTCTGTACCTCAGAGAGTAGATTGTGTACTCTGCTTAGTTTTTAAATCCCTGAATGGCTTATCACCATAAAACATAAAAGATCTTTTGTCTTTGTATACCTTCCAGCCCAATCAAGTTTTGCGGTTCTACTGTACTAAAAAAAAAAAAAAAGCTTTTGATTGTATAATCCTCTTGTCTGGAATAAACGTGAACAAAACTGTTGAAACACTACGTTTTTGTTTAAAAAAAAATCAAGGCTAAAAAACAATTTGTTTAGAGCCGCTTTTGATAACAACTGGAACAATGATTCATTTCTAATTATGCTTTTCTGTCTGATGAATGTTCCCAGTGGTTACTCTGCTTTTAGCAAATAAGGCTTTTTGAACTAAAATGTTGCTCAAATGTGCTATAGTTTAAAACTTGATTCAATTTTAATTTGACTCTTAACTTGCTTCTGGACAGATACCCCATCGTGTTTCCCACAGAAAAGTGTGCTGGAGAACTTGGAGATCAACCCGGAGTTCGTACTTATGGCCTCAGACCAGCAGATGAGAAATACGATGTTTACTGTGTTGGATGGTAAACATTTATATCCATGTTTCTTTCATATATATTCATGTTTCTTTTATAATAGAAGTGTTTGCATATAATAAGAGTTATAACTTTTCTGATAAGGCCTGCTGGATCCAGGTGGCCATGGGAAGCGGCTATAAATCAGTTCCCAGCAGATAGAACCAAGTTAAAAAGATGCGAAGCCAGTTAGCAAGAA
>JAVLVB010000646.1:1538552-1551841 GCA_032876305.1 Orestias chungarensis
CAAACACTAGGAAAACAGTCTAGGAACTGATCAGGCACTGAGGTCAAGCGTTACCAAACAAGGGCAACACTCAGGCGCCGACTAGTGGATCCACACTCCTCTTATACGGCTCTGCTCATCAATGCCAACCCGAACCACCTGGGAACCAGCGACCCCCGTGGCCACCTAGAGAACAACACAGAATGACTCAACCTGACAGGAGTAGCCGCTGGCTGGCAGCGTGCAGGTGAATCAGATACAGTTAACTGCTGCATTAGCAGAGCTGGTAGACAGGCCAGACTCATAACAAATACTCTTACTAAATATGCAGTTTAGCTTGTCTGTGTTCTTTTTATGGTAGGTTGAATCTCATATTGTTTGACACCTCATTTAACCAAAACTTTGCTTTGTGTTGAGCAACAGTCACGTTAAAAACATGTGGCGAAATGTTCCATGAGAGTGGATTTCTATGTGTTGCAGGACTATGTCCATTATTTAACTGGTTTTATAGCAGCGCAATTATAATAATAACTGATTTTGGACGAAGACATTATTTTCAGACTTTTTTGCTATGTATTGCAGTGTAATTACTCTGTTATTGCGTTTCCTTGTCAATAATTATAATTCAGTTACACTATTAGAGAATTTGTGAGGGATTCAGCTTAAAATTTACTTTAATTAAAATTAATAAATTAGGAATAAATTATTGCTTTTTGATGATAGACGTTTGAAGCAAGGATGGTTTAAATTTGGATTTCCAAACTGATCCGTTTGGAAATACCTGAACGCAACGCCTACAATTATGTCCAAAAAACGTATTTTTTGTTGTTGTTGTTATATTTCTTTAAAATTTGAAATAAAAGTCAACAAGACTGTTTCATTTTTAAGTCCATACCTTTAGCTGTCCATCTGTGGTCACATAAAAATAAGAACATAAATGTGTTTGTTATATACATACATATTTGAATAAAAACAGTTGGGTTGACATCCTCACAAGGAGACCAAGAACAGCACCGGATTTAATCTGTCTATGCCCTTTCAGACATTTTTGGTTGATTTTAGTGCCACAGTTAAGATTTGAGGATCATGGGTTCACCACTATTGTTGAGCAAATGCTCAGTTGCATTATCTCTGTTGGATCAGAAATGCATTTCAAATAAGCAGCACAACTGGCTCTTGGTGCACCAGAAGTCAGTGTACTAATGATTTTGGAGGTATGTGATCAAAAACAAAAACAACATTTTACTGTTGAAATCCTTTCTTTGAGGCAGTCGACCCATGTGAACCAAACCCTTGCGGTAACGCGTCCTGCACAGTGGAGGAAGGAGCTGTGTTCTGCTTTGGTAAGCTCTTCTGACCACGTCCCTCTCTGTTGATGCTTTGATTCATTAATGAATGCACATGTTTGTTGTTTGCATGGTTTGTGTTTGTGGTGCACGCTGTCTATTTAACATGACCGTTTGGGTCCTGTTTTAGCGGTTTACGGCAAGACTCACTGCACCTATCCCCATCAACACATCCATGGTTGTCTTATCCCAGTGTGGCTTGTGTCAGACTTACCTGTTCATGTGTTGCTTTTGTGTTGTAAAACAAGCATCGGCTGTGCTTTGGTGAAGTCCCCACAACCCCCGGCCCCTTCATGTAAAACATCCCACGTTCATGTATGTTGTTTTTTTGCTCTGGCCTGCATGTATGTTGCTTCCAATCTGCTGTGCTGCTTTAAATCCGTACAACCAGTCTGGCATTCTTGAAGTTTCATCCATCTGCATTTCAAATCTAATCTGCTGCAATACGGATCCATTCAAACAAAAGGGAAAAAAAAGCTTCAAATTTCTTCCACTTTAATTTGGAGGAAAAACTTATTATGTACTGTAATTAAAATAAAATAAAAATACTTTGGATCAGAGATTGCAGCATGGACAATATCTCTTTTCAGTGATGTGATAACCCTTTTGTCACATTTCAAAAGATCTCACCTAGCTAGTGCATCGCCTTCAGCCCTCGCTCAAACAGTGGTGTTGCTTGCCCACCGTTTTTTCCAGAGGCAGAAGTATGCTACCCCAACCCTTGTGCCAATGGAGCCACCTGTGTGGAGAGTGCAGACTCTTTCAAATGCTTATGCCTGCCCAGCTATGGAGGGGAACGCTGTGAGATCGGTACGAGATCAGCCTCAGGCTAATAAATACTAACAATGGCCAATCAAAAAATACTAAAGACAGGGTAAACTTTGGAAAGTATCGCTGCTTGGCGCTTGATTTGAGCGTTGAGAATGTTGGGAGATTCTTAAAGAAACAGAAACCAATTTCAAGGCCTCTATCGTCTTTTAAGTTGTTTTTGATATTTGCATCATTTGTATAGAAACCACAGAAAACATCGTTGTGGTACCTGATGAGTATAAAATGGCACTAGCTCTCAGTAACATTTTCTTCACAGTTTTTTTTTAACCTTTTTAAGACTAGTACCTGTTTCCTTTTGTGCCCCTGGGGCAGATTCAGTCAGTTTGACCATAAAACTAATGAGAAATGTTACAAAAAAACATCCTGAACATCCTGATTTTCTCTTATTATTGTTAGTATTTATTTGGCCTTTCATGTAAGTTGTGGGTTACTTTTCTGGAATCTATTTTGGTATTTTCCAAGGATTTACAACTTTTTCTACTGGTACCTCAAGAACACTCTCCTGGGATTTCCCTGATATATTCACACATCCAAGGAAATGCGACCTGGACGTAAACAATATCTTAAGCCAGCAGTGTTGGGTTTTAGTTTCTTTTTCTCGATGTTGTTTTTTTTGACAATTCCCATTAATCAACAACTAAATATTGATCCACAAGAGGTGGCATTTGTTGTTTCTTTCAAAAGTAATCTACTGTTTTCCCAGTATATTGGAGGGTCACTTTCCTGAAACCCGCTGGCTACTTTGTTCAAACCTACAGGGTATTTTTTCACTTATTTGCAGGTTAGTTTTTTCTAAAATTTACGACATAGTTGCCCAGAATATACATGTCACAGCAGCATAAAGCACACTTTACAGTTTACTGCAATTTCCCAAGTATTTTTCTGTAAAGTCGAACATATTTTAGCACCTGTGGTAAATTTATTCTCAAGATCAAGAAAATGTATTTGTCTACCTTATAAGAAATTCTTCCTAGTATTGGAAAAGTTTTTATGCAACCTCCATGGGAAATTATAAAACCAATTAATAGTAGATAAAATCATCATCATCTTTTTGCACCTTCTAAAAGTCAAGGAAAGGGGAGCAAAATATGTATGCGCATAATTATTATAAAGCTTCATATTCACCGCATAACTCCAAACGCAGAAATTGTAGAATTATGTAAATTCGCCTGATTTTACTGATCCTGCATTTTTTTTCAGAAATCTGAAATAATTGATTATTTTCTTACTTTTTACTGATACTAACCCCCCCCCCCCCAGCTAAAAGCTAACGATCCGGCGCGTCGCGTAGTGATGTCATCACCTCCTTGTGCCTCCATAACAAACACATGTTTTGGTCCCAGCAGCGGTGGCACGTCAGCGCGTCGGCCATATTGGATGTATCAGCTCCGTAAACTAATAAAAGCAAATGGAGTGAAGTTGATCCAGCGCCTTACTACAGGAGCTTTAAGTTAGTTACAACTGGCTTTGTTCTTAGACATTTCAGAACTAAGCAATGTTCATATTTTGCTCATACTACGTTATAGATGACCTTAAATGGTCCAAGACTCTAAGTTAGAATAACGGGACTAAATAACTGGCTCAGCTATGCTGCTATGTTATGATTGTCATGATTGCTGCTTACTAGATGTGGGAGAAGCAGGTTTATTCTCCTACATTTGAAAATAACTTTCCCCAAGTTTTTTGCACATTTCCGCACCTTCCCGCATTTCCATCGCAGAAAACGAGACAAAATCTCGCAGAATTCACCACAAAATCAAGGATTTTTGTCCGCGGTTTTCTAGTTGGACTGACTGTTGTACACAACAAGAACTTAAATTCGTTTAGATGAATAAAAACTCACATTTTCACACAAATCTGCATATCAATATTGCATATGAAGGCTTTTCCTGAAATGTAAAGCTTTGATAAACGCATGGTGACCCCTGTTTCACGGCTGCAGAGGAGCGGGGGTGCGAAGACGGCTGGAAAAAGTTTCAGGGGAACTGCTACCTGCACTTCTCTGACAGGGAGGAATGGCTGGAGGCAGAGAGACGTTGTCGGGAGCTGAACGCTCACCTTGTCAGCATCATCACGCCAGAGGAGCAGCAGTTCTTCAGCGGTGGGTGATTAATGTGTAGCCTGTAAAGTGAAAGGTGAGGGACAATAAAGCTAATCTTTGTGTTTTTGTCATCCAAAGCTAATGTGCAGGGCTACCAGTGGATTGGCCTGAATGACAAAACCGTGCAGAATGATTTCCAGTGGTCTGACGGCACTCCACTGGTAAATATGGGATTCAAAATCAGTTTTAAAGATCGAGTTTCTCAGTAGATACATGATAGGGGAAAACTACTTATATTTTCTTATAACCTGAAAAGAAATAATGACTAGGATTTAAATAACTGGAGGCAGAAGAAACTCACAAAACTTTATTTCTGAAAATCCAAAATTCTTCTCCTCGCTTATTTTCCAGCAATACGAGAACTGGAAACTGAAACAGCCAGATAACTACTTTAACTCAGGCGAGGACTGCGTGGTAATGATCGGGCATGAGAACGGAAAGTGGAACCAGGTGCCTTGCAACTATCGCCTGCCGTTCACCTGCAAGACAGGACCAGGTAGGTTGGCTGACACCTATGGAGGGGGAAGAGGGCCAAATTACAACAAAAAAATAAGTTGTTGAATAATTATTTAAAATAGATCAAACCAGTTTGTGAGTTAACAAATTATTTTATGCATAATCATTTAATAAAAACGATCAATTTCACCCATCAAAGTCAGTGGGCGAGATTAGGACAGAGACCCTGAAGTCTGATTGGCTAATTCAAACAGGAAGTCAAGAAAACTTCCTCAAAGTTTGTTATGAATCTGATGTAAATATCTTCCCTGGAAGTAAAAATATACGTTCTTTTTGGCTGGAGACCATTTTATTCAATTTATGATTATTTTCTTTTCAATGCAAAGAAGAACAGCATCTGTTGTTGCCCTTTGTTCCTATGGGGTTAAGTACTGCTACCTATCAGTTCGTAGTTTCACTGTGCATTTCTGGCTGATCTGAAACCCTAAATTTATCAGAAAAATTCCTTAAACATATGTTAGACTGAATATCGAACGCCCATTCATTCGCTCTTTCTGTATTTCAAAAGGTATTGTGTAAATTCAGCAATACTGACCATAAAAATCATGAAATCATACTGGACAAATGGACTTTCTCCTGTCATTCTTTTACTTTTCAGGAATCATTTTTTTATTTTTTTATTGACAATGCCCCCCGGAGTTTTAGCAAAATAATGGTCTCAAAACTAAAATCTAGAGAACCACTTGCTCCAGGTTACAACAACGTCAACCAACTTTGCAACCAACTTGTGTTGGTTGTTTACAACGTTAAAGCAACATCCATATAGATGGATGTCACCATCTGTGGATGGATGATGAAGCTGTTGAGTGACGGGGATCGTCACAGGATCACAACAAGAAGCAGGAAACTGAGCTAAAAAGAAAGCTAAACTTAGCACTGCTTGCTTCGGACATTGTTTACGTCTAGATTTACCACGTCTGGCTTCTTCTGCTGCCTTAAAGGTTGTGTAAAATTACCTTTCAGACTGCAGATTAAAAAGTTCCACCTATGGAGTGGCGCAAATTAAATTGGAATAAATTTGAATAAAAAGTCAGATTATGGGTCTCATTCGGGGCGTTAACGTAGCGTCAGGCATTCATCATGTCCTGTTGTCTCAGTGTCCTGTGGGGCCCCACCGGTGGTGAGGAACGGCCACATGTTTGGAAACAGGAAGGCGGAGTATCCCGTCAACTCCATCCTCCGGTATCAGTGCAACCCAGGATTTAGACAGCGCCATATACCTGTGGTCCGTTGCCAGGCCGACGGGCGATGGGAAAAGCCCAAAGTGGAGTGTACCGACGGTGAGAGCAGAAACCCGGCAGGGAATTTTACAAGCTTAATGAGCTGTCATCCAATAGTAACTGTATTTGTTGTGCTTTTCCCGCTTCTTCTCTACAGTAAAAGCCAGGAACAGGATTAAACACAACGGCGTCAGGATTTCATCAAAATGAAATCAGCAATTTTCAGATCATTGTTTTTTATAAATGAAAACGCTTTAATGCTCACTCTATGGCAACACTTGTTTTAAGGCCTTATATCTTATCACCAATATAAATAAAAATATATATTTAATGCCTTTAAGAGATTTATATTATAAATGGAGAGAGACAGTCGCTGTCATTCTTCCTTATCGTTCTCCTCAGCCTTTAAATGGATGGAGGCTGCTGCCATAGTAACAGTTAGGCAGTACAGAAGTGAATCTAAACTAATGAATTTTGTATTAAATGTGATTCTGTGAAGTTATTTTTGTTAAAGCAACTTTAAAGCAATTCAGTTTGTGATGATTTTGGTGCGGTAGTGTTTTAGCCTGAAGGAAGACTCTATTTCCCGTGAGCTCTAGTGCATAACGTGGTAAAATCCTGATCTCCTGGTCGCCTGCAGTTGGATTGAAGTACGTTTCTGTTTCCAGTGTCTGTGTGAAGGATGAATAGAGATGAGGTGATGAATCGTATTGTGCTGAAGCAATGTCAGATGATGATGTTGAAGAAACGGGGGAAGTGACGTACGGAGTAAAGCAGTCAGCACATTTGTAGTTGTTTTTTGTGTCCGGGTGCCTGCCACCCTCCTCAAAGTTGCTTAGTGCCGGTTAAAGCGATACGGACCCCCTCAGGCTATGACAGAGCATTTAATGAGATGTGAGTCGACGTATGATCACAAAAGTTATGAAAATATTTAATGAAGCTGGAAAAAGTTACTTAGTGTTGCTATAATACTTCCCTTACTTGTAGTCAGGGGTGAAAGTGGTTTTAAATTCTTGCCGGTACTCAGGGGCGAATACAGTGGTCATATTATGGAATTTTTTTGTGTTACATATAATATCAGGCAATCAATTCAATCATAATCAAATAAGACGTTTAATAAAGTACAAATTTATAGTTGTAGTGGAAAGTACTGTTTTGGAACAAACACTCTTTTCTCATGTTGGATATGGGCCATCAGAAACTTTCTGTGGGCCACTGGACTAATTTGTTGTATACAAACATAAACTTGTACAACTCATCTTTAATTAAAGAATCAATAATAATAAACTTACATGATTGAATAAACTGCAGAGGGCTAAGCGTTGGACAATAGCTGGACACTGGCGCCATGACAATTTAGCTTTCCTGTGTTAATATTTCCAGAGTTTTATTTCTGTCATTCTTAAACTTAGTTTGTGGATATACGTGTGACAGGCGTTTGTATCTGAATGTCATAGAAATACCAAACAAATCACGACCCTTATCGGTTCAATAGGGGAGGCAACATTTAACAGCCAAATATGGGACGATTCCATATTAAGCTATCTTTGGCTAACCTGAATACTTACAACCCTCTGGTCCTGTTGTCGATACACTGACGGTACTTTCCTACTATCTTTCAACCACATTGAAAGACTTTTCTTTTCATCCCGCCAACATCTTTATCCTTCTCTATTTTCCTTTTTCGGTTTTGCGCCCCGGATAATTTTTTTCTCTGGTGCTCCATCTTGCTGTCAAGTGCACTACGAGTGGGAGTGTAAGATTTAAAATTAATATATAAGAACCCGCTGGTGACTGCGTCTCTTAGGGGTCACCTGTGTGTGAAGGGGGAGCAATGGGAGGGGAGGTGAAGGAGCAAAGGGGCGCCTAATCACTCTGTTATTGATCATTTCATGCTGTTAAATATAGAAAAAGCCAACTTGAAAAACTTTTTTTTTATTAGGAGTTTTGATCCCCCCTCTAGGGCAGCCCCCCTATGCATAGAGTGCATACCCACTCTCTGCGCCAATGCGTACGGAGTACCGAACCATACCGGCTCACTTTCACCCCTGCTTGTAGTAGAACGATTTTGAGTAATAAAGTTAACATCACGGTGAGGATTTAAGTGCTGTTAGGCTATTATTTCAGTTGTTCTACTGCAAAGTGTGTTTCTGTCCACATTTCTCTGGGAAGTTCCTTTAATTTTTTATAGATCTGCCGTAAAATGTTCCCTAGTTTTTATCATGGCTGCTTAACGTCTGAAACAAGATCTCTCTGTGACAGCTAAGGAAACTATTTCTAATAATAAAGTCACGAAACCTCACCAGAAACATACAAGGAAACGTGAGATGAACGCTGGTCCCAGTTTAGCGTGTTCCACTCAGCAAGTGGGCGTGGGCCCCATAAGGAGTACTTTTAGGTTGCATGTTTAGTAATGGCTAATTTGTATTTGCATTGAGAATTTCATGCACTAAAGCAAATATTGAAAAGTACATTACAAATTCAAATTTAAGAGGATTAACATCAAAGTGTAAAAATAAAAATTTAAACAACAAAGATGATAGTTTAAAAACATATTTGTTACCACTAAGGGTTGTTAACTCCCTCTATTCCGTTATAATCCTTGTCATTTCCTAAAGTCAACTAGACTTACCTTAAACAGGAACACAAGTTTCACTTAGCAGTTAAATTATGAACCAAGATCAAATATAATCCTGCAATAAAAAACAAGGAAAACACATTTAAAACTACAACTCAGAACAAAATTGGTCGTTTAAGCGCATGATGTTACTTAAAGGAAGTCCCATCTGGACTCGATTTTGTATTCAAGTAATGAGACTTGTACACGTACCACGCAGACAATATTATTTAACTGATCTTTTATATCACAGAGAGGTTTTCACTTTAAACCTTAGCTCGGTTATGTACATCTATTCATGCAAAACTATCAAAAATCTTTAGACATAAATATTTATTTTAGATTCCTCTACAATAAAATGTTGGCCCCAGAGTCAAGAGTGGCCATTTTAGGGAAAAGAGTCTAAATTTGAAAGACTCGGAGTGATTAATTTAATTAAAATATGATCAGTCTGGATGGATGTGACTCATGGCAGCATCACGGATAGGAACCATTCTTTTGCAAAACGCATGCAATAATGTTGACCATTGAAGTCCGATGAGTTTGGCTTAGTTATGTGGGACCAAATCACAAACCTCTGTGATTTTGATTTTAGAAGATGAAGTGCTCCAGACCTACAGTTTATCATATTGGTGGGTTTAAATACATATTTCATGAGGTTTTAATGAAAACTGTTCTCGATGCTGTGCAGTGCACAGGTTCTGCTACACTGCAAGCTTCTCTGACTTGATGTCATTTTTGCTCCTGTGTCTGCATCACTGTTGCTGTTCGTGGGGGCTGGGCCAACCCTCAAACATGTTTTCACCTGTTGCATAATAAACCAAAGATGCTGAACATGTGTCTGTTGTTTTTCTGCTTTGGTCAACTTCACATAAGCTTCAGCAGCTAACACAGAAGAAGCAGCGGGAATCAAAGACGTCGAGGAACACGTCTGGCTCCCTTTTTGAACTGAATCAATGCATCTGTAACTCACTGTTACTGTTGCCTGATTTTTGTCCTGAACCCAACTTTTCAGTCTTTAGGATAAGATGGTTTCCAAAACTTCATGTCGCACAGCAGGGGTCTCTAAAAATCTGGAGCTTTTGTCCTCTGACTATAATTCAAACCAAGCTTTTTCTGTAAACCTATGCATATTACCACAGTTAAAAGTGACCAAACTGCATCAACACACACACAAAGAGGGGATGCTCTTAGTTCCTCGGGATTTAAATGCAAATTCCCAAACTCCTGATCCTAAACCTTAAATCTTATCCCACTCCTCTCTACAGAGCTGGTTCACAACTCCTGCGAAAACATGTTCTCTGGAGTCCCAAAGCCTTAGCAATGATGTCTTAACCAAAGAACTGTATTTCTTCTTGTTGTGTCAACAGGTAACCTTTAATCAGAGCTGACAGAACTCAGCTGCTGGGTACCTGAGTGGTTCCATCTTGGGTAGGTAATATCTACATGTTCGGACGAGCTCAGGTTATAAATGATAGGATAAGTTTCCATAAGTAAGAAGATGATACACATTAATCTCTACAGCCAAGCATGAATAAAACTCACGTTATTACCTTTAGACCTAAAGAGGAACGATCCAGAGTCAGCAAAATGTTCACCTATCTCAGCTAAGAACCTCTGATCAGGCCCAACATCTGTGCTCACTGATGGACTCAGACCTGAACCTACAGAGTCACTTAAAGACAATTACAAAGTCGGTCTTCTTTCACCTGAAGAACATTGCCAGGATCAAATGACTTATGTCCTACCAAAGGCCTTGAGGGACTCACTATGCATTTGGCCTAAAAAGTCCGGACAGACAGAAGCATCTGATCTGGAAAGCTCACCAAAAAGTCTCACTAATACTAGGAAAATAGAGTTAACCCCCTCAAATGGTAAAACATTGTTTCTTGCTGTATCAACCTGTCAACCTTCTAACTAGATCAGCTCTTCTGGTTCTGGTCTACACTGCGTCTCCAGATCCAGAACCAAACATGGAGAATTTAGTCTTTATGCTCCAGTAATCTTGTTTTGTGATCTCTTATTTCTGTGCGAAGTTCAACAAGTTCCCACTTATAGGCTAAATTGACGCCTTTTTAAATTGGTATATCTAATTTGAACAAGGTCTGAAACATTGCTGGATTTCACTGGTTTCTTGACAGTTGGAGAGAAATGTGTTGGGAATTCAGCAACGTGCTGGAAAACTGTCAGGTAAAAATATTTAAAGAATAAAGGGGGGGATACAAATTGCATGATTCATGTCTGCTGTGTTTTGTGTTGGTCTACCAACAGTAGGCCTTCCTCCTCGGTGTTCCGGGATTACCAGCACCCCTTTTACCCGTTTGCCTGCATCTCACACAGCTCAGTGTTTCTGAAGCAGCAGGTGGAATAAACAGACAGCTCTGTGAGTCATATGAATAATAAAATACGGCGGATTTCTATTTGGCTTGCAGGCACGGTTGGCGTCAGTGTTTCCTCGCCTCTGAATCAGACTCTTTTAAAAGATCTCCTCCCTGTAACGGCACAAGCTCAGGCCTGAGTTAAAAGTCGTTACTGGATGGAAATAGACCGGACAAATACGGCTTTTTTGGAATGCCGGAATGAGGAAGTTAGGTTCCTTTTATCAAATCTGATTAATAATAGTGTAGATTGTTGGGAGTTTCTTGCTCTGGAGCAAACATGTGGATGTTAACACAATAGAAAGATGGATAGACTTCAGCGATGACCTTAGAGAAATAGTATTAATCTGAGAGGAGTTAAAACACCACATCTGATCTTTCTTAAGTCCATCTTTGAGCTACGATAAGGATTTGAACATTTAAGACATTTAATCTTTCTGAAGAGGATGTTGATGTGGAGAGCGTCGTGTGCTCCAGCATCAACGTGTGGCATGGAAGCTGCTCTGCTGCAGACAGGAAAGCTCTGCAGAGGGTGGTGAAGGCTGCACAGAGGACTGTTGGAGTCAGCCTCCCCAGCACCACAGACATTTACACCTCCAGATGCAGGAAGAGGGCCTCCGGCATCATGAAGGACCCCACACATCCAGCACACTCACTTTTTGTCCCGCTCCCCTCAGGCAGGAGGCTGCGGAGCATCAAGTGTAAAACCACCAGACTGAGAAACAGCTTCATTCCTGAAGCTGTGAGACTCTCAAACACACGCAAGGACAATTACAAATTAAAAACACTTTCTCATTTAACCGGCACTGTTCACTTTAATATCACACTTTAAAATGTCACTTTAAAATGTCAATTAATATGTCACTTGCACTCCGAATTTTCATTGCTGCTATGTCCGAAGTCCCATATTGTAGATATTAGACGTTAGGATGATGTAACCTCGCCATGACGACATGCAGCGCGGTTTCAGTGTAGATTCTTCTCATTATTCAGTGACAGCTCTTTCTGACACGGACGTCTGACACGGCATGTGATGTGATGACAAATAAAATTCCTTGATTCCTTGATTCCTTGAAGCACAAACGAACAAAAAGGCCACTAAAACTTGCACAAAACCGGTTCATGCAGGGGAGAAATAAAAACTGAAAAGAGTGTTTAGGCACATAACCCTAAGTTACCTCCTGATTCTATAAATATGTGCAGGTTTGTGTGTTCAGTTGATTGGAGCAGCTTCAGTGTACACTGTTGTAAGCTCGACATTTTGGTCCCATAAGCTACTAGTTTGTTTTGTATTTTATTCATCAGAATCAAGTAAAAACTGGAAACATGAATCCATATATAATGACTGCCTCTAGATGGAGACTTCAGCATAAGCTACTTTGTAAATACAAAAATGAGTATTTACCTTAGTAATTGTACATTTTTGATTATATCATTATTCTTTAGTTTTTTTAAATTGTATTATTTATTTTAATTTTGTTTTTTATAAATAATGACCTTATTAGATTCACAACATTAAACCAAAAAGCCTTTTTTTCCCTTATTTTTTTAAATAACAAAACTTAAATAAAAAAGAAAACATTTCTTTAAACTCATAGAACTTTATTTTGGTTAATTGGTTTAATTATAAAAGGAGACTTCATCTTTACCGTTATGCGGAACCCAAAGTAACAACCCATGTTTCCGACCGGATTCGCTTTCCGCCGCTCAGGAAATGATAGCTTTCCAATAGTTAGCTTTAGCTGCTATTTTCAAACACACAACATTGGTGCCAGGGCAGAGAACACATCCACTGTATGTAAAAACGTCTTTTCTACTAGTTGTTTCTAAAAATAAAAACGTATTTTGGTCATAAACACAAGCTAGCCATGTTAGCCTAGTCTAATACATGCTAAGCTAAGCTAAAATTGAACACACACATTTTCTGGCACCGCCCGATGCTCATGTAACGTTTCTGTGTTTGTTGAATGTATTTGATAGATATTCTAAATGACTTAAGGCTTTAAAACTATATTACATTTGTTGGAAGTACGTTTAGCATCATGCTAACAGGTCATGCTAACAGGTCAGAATACTTTATTCATCCTAGGGACCTGAGTACGCTATTCATCCTAGGGACCTGAATACTTTATTCATCCTAGGGACCTGAATACTCTATTCATCCTAGGGACCTGAGTACGCTATTCATCCTAGGGACCTGAATACTTTATTCATCCTAGGGACCTGAATACTTTATTCATCCTAGGGACCTGAATACTCTATTCATCCTAGGGACCTGAATACTTTATTCATCCTAGGGAC
>JAVLVB010000646.1:1564684-1581749 GCA_032876305.1 Orestias chungarensis
GACAGATTCTGGATTTCAGAACTAAGCAATGTTCATATTTAGCTCATACTACGTTATAGATGACCTTAAATGGTCCAAGACTCTAAGTTAGCATAACGGGACTAAATAACTGGCTCAGCTATGCTGCTATGTTATGTCATGTTTGCTGTTTACTAGATGTGGGAGAAGCAGGTTTATTCTCCTACATTTGGAAACAATTTACAAGTTTTTCTCACTTTACCACATTTTCATGGCAGAAAACAGGACAAAATGATGTAGAATTCACCACCTGTTTTTTTATGAGGGGCCTGTTATACAATTATGGCTGAAATAAAAATAGTTGTTTAATTCTCAAACAATGTTTAAAAAATAAAATAAACTTTTCCCTTTGTTTTGTTGGACAGATCAGGAATTGGAGCAGGACGTAGAGACCGAAGTTAAAAAGAAATCGAACATTGTAGGACAGGAAAGGCTGAACGGCGCTCAGAGCAGATTGGAAACGTTGCCGGACGGTGACAACGAGCGACTTCATTTTGTGCCTCCCGTTCGCGCCAGCTCCCGTCTGGCGGCCAAACCGCGGCGAGTTCACAGAACATCCGGCGGCGAGGAATCTGTTGAGCCTGCCGCGCCTCCGCCCGAGAACGCACAGATCCGACAGAGGCGCCACCGATGCTCCAGCTGCGGGAAAAGCTTCTACCAGCTCAGCCACCTGAGGAAACACCAGTTCAGCCACACGGAGGAGAAACCCTTCAGCTGTGGAGACTGTGGGAAAAACTACACCTCCTCAGAAAGTTTCAGAGCCCATCAGGTAAACTTGTTTCATCCCAGGAGGAGACGGATTCCCTCACTTACTTTTTCTCACCTCTCCCACCTCCTGATTCATTTCAGTCTCCAACATCACGCAAGGAATGTTGGAAAATTTGAAATGATACGCGTCCATTTCTCTTCTACTTCAAACTGTCCTCTCTTTTTTACGATGAATCTCTTTTTATTATTAATTTTATTTAGCATTTACTTTCTTATATGAGCTACAATGAACAAATGTTCATTAAGAAAATCAAGAAGACTGTGCAGTTCACCGTAGTTTATTTAACTTTGTTTAAAGGAACAAACGAGCTCAACAGTGTGAAATATTTGTTAGTTTTTAGCCATAAAATACAAAAATGAGGTAGAATTACATAAAAACCTTTTCGCCATATTAACAAAAGTCTCAGCCTCTATAAATTCACATTCTATCAGATCTTTATTGTGAATGTTCAGCAGGAGGCTGACTTGGTTGGACATTATTGTTCCTAATAATCTGAACTTGTGTCTCTACCAGCATGTTTAGAACAGAGTTAGTAAGTGGTAGACATTGCTGGGGGTGAGCGTCTTGTTCCACATGTGTTCCTTTATTGTTGCTCCTGCAACTCTAAATGAATATGAACTGAATTCATTAACAGTATTTAGCGCGTTTAATTTCTTATTAGCTTATTTTACCGCGCTGGTTCTTCCTTTCCTGCTTCAACTCAGACATGTTTTGGTCTCAGATGTTCACTTAGAAGTCTTTTATTGAGCCTTTCGTGGTCCGCCATCTTGCTCAGAGCAAATGTGTTTGTGCCGCCATGCGCTAGCAAAACAAGGCTAACGTTTGGCTGATTTCTTCTTCTACTGCTCCACCGATAGAGCGGACAACCTTTCGTAACTCATTACTGCCAGTTATTGATCGCAGATATAACAGATTATGTTTAAAATTGACGCTTAAGGTAAAACGTGATTATAAAGCATCTAGTCGATGAATAAATTAGTTGTCAACTATTTTAATCATCAATTTTAATGGATTAGTTTCAGCTAAATTCACATTCAAGTTGTTTTACCTGAAATGTCCTTCCAGTCCAATCATCCGTTTATTGCAGCTGATTGTTGTTATGATTCAATCCCTTAAGTTCTAACAAATATAACTTATATCTAAGTAAACTCAGCAGATTGCATCGAATCATTGTTTTGCTGTCTATAATTCTCCTGGACCAACATGCAGTGACAGTAGACGATAGTTCACCTTGGGTTCTTGACTTAATGCATGTAGCAACGGTGGAGAGGAAAAACTCTTTACTTACTCACTAAAGACTAAACAACGGTACTAAGATTTTTAATTTTTGCTATCTAAAAATCCCGCTGGATAACTGTAGTGGTTCTCAGACGTGTCATCGGAAATAATTATGCGGTGTGTTTTCAGATGAGTCACCGAGGCGAGCGTCCGTTTTCCTGTCCTCACTGTGAGAAGACCTACGGCCTGAAACGCGACCTGAAGGAACATCTGGTGTTGCACACCGGAGAGACACCTTACACATGTGAAAACTGTGACAAGTCGTTTGCACGGCGGCCCTCCTTGCGCATCCACCGCCTTCTTCACTGCAGCAGGAAGGTTTACACGCAGTCTCCGAAGGTAGAAGCCCTCAAGGAGGAGCGTTTCAGTGACGCCTCTCCTCTTGTGATCGGATATTTCTGGTTTAATCCTTGAATTTACATTACCCTTTGTTTTTAATGTTCTCTGTCAGGTACAATGCTCGATCTGCTCCAAGCAGCTGGCCAACCCCAATTCCCTGAGGATCCACATGAAGTTGCACACCGGGGAGAAGCCTCACATCTGTCAGAGCTGCGGGAAGCGATTCAGTCAGAAAGGTAACAGTTGTGATCCGGCAGCGTCGTTTCGCTTGGTCGGTTCGATTTGTCCTAAAGCTGAGATTATTGAACACCAATGGGCAGAAAGAGGAGTAACCGTGCTGCATGTGGAGGAAAAGCAGTGAAGAAGGATTAAAACAGATACTGTTTGATTAAATAGAGTATTCCTCTGCAGTCAGGGATCTGAGATCACAACGATCTGGGTCTGGAAAATGACGGAAAAACAAACCAGTATCCAAAAATGACTTTTCAGGTTCAGAACTTTTTACTTAACTTTTTATTAACATGCATTCATTCATCCATCCATTTAATCATGTATTCATCCAACAAACCATCGATCTGAAATAGAGGTAAAACAACTATCTATCCATCCGTCCATCAATTTAATCGAATAAAACCGAAATGGCGCACAACTAATTTAGTTGTTGATTAGTTGCATTATAATCACGTTTTACTGTAAGCGTCTATTTGTAACACAATCCGAATATCTGTGGTTAATAGGTGGCAGTAATGAGCTACCCAACGCTGTGATCTACCAGTGGAGCAGTAGTAGAAGAAATCAGCCAATCGTTAGCCTTGTTTTGCTAGCGCATGGCTCATAAACACATTTGCCCTGAGCAAGATGGCGGAGCAGAAAAATGTAGGAAAGTCTTCTTTAAGTGAACATCTGAGACCAAAACATGTCTGAGTTGAAGCAGGAGAGATCCCTTTACAACTATCTAACTTTTGAATGATAATTTTTAGTATTTGGAGGTAGAAAAGTTTAGCATAGTGTTAACGATTTCATAAATAAACAAGCATTCCTAAGATTTTTTACTATGATTTAACATACATTATTTAACTGTCAAGCCAGATAAAGGAAAACTAACTGATCTGAAAGTCCTTTTTTCAAAGGAGAACGTCTTTCTCTTTAAGTAATTTTCTCCACAGATCTTTTGCTGCTAATGACTTTAAATACTGGGTTGGATGAGCAGCTGAGATTTCTCTGGAACAATGTGTCCATAATTACCTGCAGACCTTCGCTTACACGCTGTATCTAGAGCTGTGACACATCATCCCAGCTCGTTTTCTTTCAGATCAGTTCAATGGAAATGATTACAGCTTAGATGGTCGGCCCCTATTTAAAAACCCTCTGTGGCGACATGATTGTTTCATTTTTTTATTGCTATTAATTTCTCCTAATTGTAGAAACACATGAGCGTTAAAAGAAACCACCCTGGAGATATTTTTATCCATTAGTGCAGACATTTGTTGACCTCCTGACTCTTCGCCTGTTTTATCGTTGGATTTTTATGTTACACAAGAGCATCAAAGAAAATGAGGACGCGATTGAGGTTACTGAGTAATGTTGCCATGGAAACCCGTCGACTCTTTCAAAAACAGGCGCGTTATTGTGTAAGATCGACGTTCTTGCTTGAAGAGCTAATGTTGAAGGCGCATTTAACTCGAATGAGCAGAAATTGTGCCAAATATGGATCTTTTTATGTATTTCGTATGATTATATAAAAAATATTTTGGGCCCATGTCAATTATGAAATAAACAAGCGTTACGAGTCCTAGTTTTCACTTCGAAACATGACTTACTGCGCAGAAATACAATAAACTGGAAGTCTAGCGAAGTTCCGTTTGAAATTTAATATGTGGGATAATGTCCAGGTGTTTCCGAACAAATCAATCTGTGGTCTGAAAATTGGGGCTGACTGGTATCAGAAAAACCTACGATGGTGATAAAGTTGCTGAAAACTGCGATGGCAGCATGGTTCCATATGTTAATCTTTTGATGGGTCACTTCTATTTTGGAGCTCTGATTTTCTTCCCCACAGCTTCAATACGCAGCTAGCTTGCGTATTTAAGATGGAGGAGCTCCAGTTTTTTCACAGATAATCCGTCTCAGGTCGCCAGGACAAAGTTAGTTTTGACTGTCTCACCCCCAGATCTCACCTCAAATTTGAAAAACTGGGCACCAAACTGGGCACAACATCTCTCAGGAACTAGGTTGGTCTGATTTGTTCGGTCTGTTAAATTGTTGGATGTTGTTCACATGTTTTTGTTTATTTGTTTTCAGGATTTAACCTTAAAATGTATCATCTATGCTGCTTTATTTTATTATATAAGATAAAATTCTAATATTACACTGTCTCAACATAATAAACGTGCTTATTCTGAAAGGTACCTACTGTGGCTATAAAGTACTTTAAGAACACATGGTTTGCATTGACGTGCGATTTGAAATTGGGGATTACTTTGTCCTCTTAGATTAAAGTGAAAACTATGATCAGCTCCTTCTGTTTTCCATCCACCAAAGTCGTTTCTTTTTGTTTGAACCCAAACTCGTCTCCCATATTCGTTTCAGCTCGTCTCCTCCATCCTCTGTCTTTCTCTGCTCGCCTCAGGGAACCTGGAGAGCCATCTGAGGATCCACAGTGGAGAGCGGCCATATCCCTGCCCCGACTGCCCGCAGACCTTCACTCAGAAGTCAGACCTGCAGCGGCACGCGCTCTCCCACGCTGAAGGGGGGTTTCTCTGTAGCTACTGTGGGAGATCGCTGAGGGACCCCCACAGCCTGCGCTACCATGAGAGGCTGCACACCGGCGAGAGACCCCATCGCTGCTCGGTCTGCGGGAAAGGTTAGCACGTCGCTCTGAACGCCATCCAGCGAGTTCTTGCATGATAAAAAAGTCTGAAAAAGTTAAAACACGGATGGAATGTAATTAAAAAACAGCCGCAATGAATGAACAGAGGTTTTAAAATGGGATGTAAATACAGCTGGGTGAAATTTCAGGGGTTTAGTTGGCTTTTTAATTTTATTTTATTGGTTTTGGAAAAAAATATAAAAGTTTAAAAGAAACACGTGGCTGCTTAACATCCAGCAGACATAAGAAGCTAAAAAAAGAAAAGTCTGCAGGACTTTTTTTATCATTAGAGACTCATCCAGTTTCTTGTCAACATTGGGGTCTTTTATTTTTAGTTCATAATACGGTTACAATACCACAGACGTGCAGATTTGGGCGTGACCCCTCTGCCGTTGCTCTGTTTGCGACATAATGGCGGTGATCTATAAATAAAACTGAACTGAATTGAATTGAGCTGATGGACTCTTTATGTGCATTTTTATCACTAAACTTGTTTTCCGAGGCTGCCGAAAATTCAAAATTTCATACCTTCAGTATTTTGCTCTATATTTTTTTTCGTACATTTGTGTTTGAAAACTTAATTTACGTTTCCCGACTCAACTTGATTAGAGACCTGTACCGTTTTAAATCTCAGTGTAGTTTTTATTTTAAATATTCAAACTATCATCTTTTTATTTTTTGTGTGTTGAGGCTGAAAGGTATTAAGCCCAAATGTGAGAGTACCTGAGCATTTATGGTCCAGACATTGGTCAGAAAACTAACACTGCGCCTCACCCTGAATGCACCGTCCTCACAGGGAAGCACGGTGGTGGCGGCGTTGTACTGTGGGGGCCATACTGTTCTCCAGCAGAAAGAATGAGCCAGGTCAGAGTTGAAGGGAAGTTTTGTAGTTGTTGGAAAACTTGGAAATTGTAAAATTAAAGTATGGAAGGAGCGTTTTCTGCCTCTGCAAAGAGCGACTCGCTACACGACACTGTAGTTTGTCAAAGCGGCTAACGCAAAGCTAACATAGACGTGTGCATTAGTGCTTAAATTTAAACACGCATCAGTTAGCTGCCCAGTATGTGAATCAAAAAACAAACGGAAGGATGGATGCGGGTATCTGATCTACGTGCGCGTCTGTAACAGATGCCCCCTTCAGGCCGACTTTGCAGCGGCGTTTCATTTGCTCTTCTATCCCAAACTGCCAAGCCGCACCAGTTCCTCACAACTGACTTACTTTTCCTCCCATTTTGAGCAACGAAATTCTAATTTAGATTCCAGAAGCTTCTCGAGGGAGGAAACATGCGAGAGGAAAATCGATTTTTCTTTTTTTAACACCCGTCTGGACCAATAGATGCGATTTCGATTTCACATCGATTCGTCGCACAGGCCCAACGCTAACCATGGTTAGGGTCATGTTGACACTGCCTAGTCAAAGTCCACAAATCCAAACAAAGAATGAGCAGAAATGTCTGACGCCCCGCCTCCAAAAGCTTTTTAGCTGTGACTGAGGTGGGCAGAACATAAGTGCACGCCACACTTTTTTATATATATATATATATCTATATATATATATAGATATATATAGATATATAGATAGTTATATAGATATATATATATATATCAAACCTGTGATTCCTTTCTCTTCCTGCTTCACGTCTACTCTGAACACGAAAGCCTCGCACTATGATAGCATGTTTGTGTGGAAGTCTTTATAAGGTTGTTTCGCACATTCAGATTTTTTAAGCACAAGAATATTTTTTAGGAATCTACAAGGACTAAAGTGAAAAAGTGTTAAATGTAAAAAAAAAAAAAAAAGAAAAAGTGAAAACCCTTCAGAAATCTTGTGGAGCTGCTTATCAGCACGATTTTTAGAGATAAAAGAGTTGATGATGAAGCCAGCTGGGTGGCGTGAAGCTCAAACCGGAGCCGTTTATCTCGCCCAGCAGGCTGCAGACGCTCCGTCCTGCACGCGTGACTGCAGGGCACGACCTGCACTCAAGCTTTTTATCGCCAGCTCGTCGTGCAGAAACTGCTGCGAATAAACATATTTCTGGTCACTGTCGACGCCCCGACTTCAGGATGGGGCGTCGACACACAATACAAGTTAAATCTAAGCTTTTAATAACTTTACGAGCAAAGTCGGCAGTGGCTCTGTTGAGCGAAGACTTTAGGTAGCAGATGGGAGTTTAATTATGTCTGATGTAAATCCGTCCTCCGGACCAGCAGCTCTCCTCAGCGAGTCCCCGTATTTCCATCGTCTTCACATCAACGCGTTTGAACATCCCCCGCCAAGTAGATAGATCTACAGTTTCCTCTGTAGTTTCTGGTAAACTAATAAAGAGATCCTAAATTAAATTCACCCATTATTGCATCTGCATAATCTTATACTTAAAAATGTATCATTTCATCCATCGCTGTTAATTTTCATGGTTGCAGGCGATACTGGCACTTTGAGACTTAAACTGCTGGTAGAGGCACAGAAACCTCCAGATTTAAAGATGGATGATTGTGGAAGTGATTCCCGCTGCAGCCAGAGGTGTATAGTAACAACGTTACACTACTTAAGTATTTTTTTTTTGAGGATTTGTACTTTACTTGAGTTTTTATTTTATTTTATGATCCTTAAAAAATTCACTTTTACCTCGTTACTTTTACTTTTGCCGCCTCGTTACTCGTTAAATATCCAAATAAGAGAGGACGAGAAGAACCACCTATGGTACTGTCTCAGGATGATTAACGTTAACGGCGGGCTGCGTGGTGCATCACCATGGCAACGCTAGCGGCAGAGCATGTCGTTGAGGACGACCCAGAAGAAGAACAGCGTACAGCGTGTTCCTTTAAAAGTGCCACCAAATAAAGACATTCAAGAATGTCTCATCCAACATCAAAAATCACAAGTGTAATCTGACAGGAGGAGTATAAATATGCTAACATTACGCACAAGTTTCTAACGTTTCATGCTAGTAAGTAGCCCTGTGCTGGATTATGTTTTAGCTTTAAAAATAAAAATATAGTTGACGGTTGAGCAACATGTCCACAATTGGGACACCAGGTAGCTGGTTAGGACGATCCAGACCTGTCGTCATGGTAACTGTTAAATTATGTCTCTTGATTATCATTTAAACTGATATTATTTCTTTTGCTTTTGTGTTTTTCGTGTAGAGAGCACATCCGCTCCAAGTATGAGCAGCTAACTTCACAGAAAAGAAAGGAATCAAGAATCATTTTTTTTTATATAGCGCCAATTTACAACAAACTTTACCAGAAAATCAATTCAAATCAAAGATACATCATAAACAAATCAGTTTGAAAACGTTTCCAATCTAAGTAACCCTGAATTTCCAGCAATCCCTCATCCTGAGCATGCATGTAGCGACAGTGGAGAGGAAAAACTCCCCTTTAACGGGAGGAAACATCTAGCAGAACCTGCGAAGTTTTGCAAGAAAGACAAGTTTATTATTTGAGTTTTATTCTATGCCACATTTTATTCTCCAGAAAAAGTGAAATAAAAAACACAAGCATTGAATAGTTTTGGGTTGTTTTGCTACTTTTCATGCGTACTTTAAAATAATAAAGTACATTTATTGTGAGCTACTCTTAGACTTTCTCATGGGCGACTTTAACTGAAAAAGTCATTTTCAGTTGATGTATTTCTACTTTTTTAAAGTACTTTATTCTCCTCTGGCTGCAGTTTCATTTATACTCAGATTAAATTAAACACAGCTGGAGTTGATTTAAATCTGTAGGTTGTTGTAATGGAATGTCGGGGTTGTTTTCCCCCCCCTCAGGCTACACGATGGCGACCAAACTGAGGAGACACATGAGGTCGTGCCACCTGAAGGAGAAGCCATACGGCTGCTCCTGCGGCGCCACCTTCACGTTGAAACAGAGCCTGCTGAGGCATCAGGCCCAGCACAGGGCAGACGGCGGCGCTCAGACCGAGCTGGAAAACAAGGAGGCCAACGTCAGCGGTACAGAAGCGGCCAATGAATCTGGGGCTCCAGGCTGCGATCACCTGAAACCGACCCGAGGCAGACCGAGGAAGACCGGGCGTCCTCCAAAAGCTGAAGGCGAAGAGAAACAGACAGCGGAGCGAACCAGAGCAAACGAGAAGTGGAAAATTGATAAAACATCAACCACGGATGTCGCCGACGATCCCCAGCAGACCGTCATTTATGTCCACACAGAGGAGCTCTCGGCCGGGACGTCTGGGCCTCTAATCGTCTCCGGAGACGCATCCATGCCTGCCGGGACGGAGCCGGGGCTGCTGGAGGTGGTGATATCAGACGGCGGCGAGCGTTGCATCGTGGTCCAGGGGCGGCAGGCGGTGGGAGAGCTGCTGATCCTGCAGGAGGAGGCGGACGGGCTCAGCGCCGTGGCTCAGACTGTCGAGATCAACTCAGCGTGACCTGAAACCGCCGGAGCTTCGATTGACGATTAGAAATCCTTCAGACTACCTCATCTACAGTTAACCCACTGTAGTGGGAAAAATGTTCTTATCCACTTTCATAAGTTTTAAATAAAGAAGAACCAATCATGCTGTTGGTTTTCATTGAATCTCTGATTTTTCTTTCTTTTTATGTTTCCAAAAACTTAAAAAGGCATAAAACCTTATAATAAACTGGTTAAAAATGGGACAGAATTTGTGTAACAAAGCTAATAACTGGACTTTGTGCGCGACAACGCCGGGTGTTAAAAGAACTGACCAACTTAAATCTGCTAATCCTAAATATCATTAATATCTCATTAATATCTGTTCTGTTAATGCTAAAGCACCAAATCAACATGTTATTTCCTAGAAGCTACTTTATTTAACCGTTAGAACATTTAAATCTTAGATGCTAACCGTGTGTCAACAGCTGTATTTCAAAATAGTTTTTACTTCATTTCGAAGTATTACATTTTAAAAGGTTGATGGCAAACAGCAAAATTATAACAAACTTTACTTAAGTTCAAAAACAAAAATGGAGAATTAATGTCGGGAAACCCGTTTCCTGATTAAGTTCTTAACTCCTCTTCTACTCACTGTTCATTATAACCATTCGAAACGACGACATCTGACGAAAAAACCCAGTAGATAGATCCAAGTTTACTTTTATTATTCGGTCAAAATTGGCGTGGTAGTGTGATCGAACGATAGGTTTAAAATACCATGTCTCACTTATCTCCCCATACAGATTAGTATTTGTCCAATATGTCATATTTCTTATTATCTTCCGTTAATCCCTGAGATTGTGGGGTAGTGATGAGATGTTTTTACCGATAAACCCAATCTTTACGTTGACTGTTCAGTTCCAGCTGCCCCCTGTCACATATCAATGTGCCGCTGAGCAAGGCACTCAACTCCAAGCTGCCTGCAGACGCATGTTTTGGTGTGTAAACGATTTGAATCTGTGCAGAATCTGTCGCTATATTGGTCACAAATCCGTGACCAATATATTTTTTACCATTGATTAATCGATTTTTATTATTAATTTTATTTAGCCTTTACTTTCCCATGTAAGCTAATAAAAACTAATTTTCATTAAGAAAAAGGAAAAGACAGGAGAGTTGTGTGGGCTGAGCGTCTTGTTCCATATGTATTTGTTTATTGTTGCTTGTTTTTTTTCTGCAAATGAAACAAAAAAAGGACAAAATACGTTCATTAACAGTCTTTATCACGTTTATTTTCTTGTTAGGTTATTTTACCGCGTTTGCTATAACGCTCCCGCTTCAACTGCGTCATATTTTCGTCTCAGATGTTCATTTAAAGACTTTTGTACATTTTTGTACTCCGCCATCTTGCACAGGGCAAATGTGTTTATGTGCTAGCAAAACAAGGCTAACAATTGGACGATTTCTTCTGCTCCACTAGTATTACTGCCACATATTGACCACAGATATAACAAATTGTGTAAAAAAATAAATTGCTTACGGTAAAACGTGATTATAAAGCAACAAATCGATGACTTAATTAGTTGTTAACTATTTTAATAATAGATCTTAATCGATTACTTGTTTCAGCTCTATATGAAACAGATATAAGATCTTTGGTGTTCTCTTCTCTATGCTTTGGTTAACATCACCTTAAATCCAAAAATTTAAGGAGTTCTAAGTCGTTTCTCAGTCGTAGGCCATACATTAGACGTTTGTATCAAGCCGGGGATGTTTTTGTACAACCAATGTGAAAAGAGCTCGTCACGATCTTTAACGTTCAACCCTCCTCCTGCTTGACTGCAAACACTCAGGAGAAATCCTATCCTCCTGAAGGACCGCCGACTGCAGAGAGAAGTAATTTAATGCTAGTCTTGTTCAGGTGAACCTTGTTTAGGACTGCAATGGATTTCACGTGTTGCATAATAAAGAGTCCAGCGAGTGTGGTTTCTGTTGCACGTGTATGAGTGGGAGTTTAAAAAAAAGGAACGCTCGAGGATATTCTTCCTTGAGAAAGCCAAAATAAATTGAAAAAAAAACAACAACAGAAAAAGCTCTCTTGGGTCTCTGGTGCATTAAAAGTCACTCGCCATGTAATTGCAGCATCTCTTGTTTGGAGACTTTGCCACGGCTCTGACGTCGTCATTCATCTCTCCGGTGTCTGCTCTCGTAGGAAATGCTGTCTTGGGTAATCACTAAAACAAAGTCGCAGTCAGGCGGAAGTTAAAATGATTAAGAGAAGGATCATTTTAATTCAATTCATACTAGTGATTTTAGCAGTGGTTCAACAACACAACACTTTCATTTTACGAGTCCTCCGGCTTCACCGCGGTTTTTTTCTGTACGGCTCTCTGAACATCCCACCACAGCAATTCAATAAGGCTGAGATCTGGACTTTGACTAGGTCATTGCAGCACCTTGAGTCATTAGAGGGTTGGAAAATATTGGAAAAAACGAAGTCCACCGCTATAATGTTTGTCACAAGTCACATTTTTTATGTTATATGCTAGTATTTAAAAGTAGTGCTAATGCCATTTTTGGTTTTACTCTCTCCACCACCATGTAGATTTACACAGGGATTAGTTAGTATTTATGTCCCATTTAATTTATATTTACAACAAGGAAAAATACAAAGTGAGATGATTAATGGTAAGCCAGTAACTAGAGTGAGAAGTCTTGAGTTTATTGTTGGGGTTGGTTGGTCAGTGGTAGATTGGGTGTTAATTGGGTGGCGCAGATCTTCTCTTCAGAGAGAGCGCTCGCACAAACACAAAAACACAGATCCTAACGTTTCATTTAAAATTATTTGCGGAAAATACTCTTTTTGTGCTCAACTTTTTAAGTGGAATGTCCAACATATTTAAAAGAAAATGCCAATTAGAGAGAGGAAATAACTGGCTTTCAATGAAACTAGACATGCCATTGACTCACTTTTGTTAACCCATCCTTTTATATTGCTGCTGGTTGGCTGTATCCTAAGAGGATAAATAAGCGAGGCTGTGGACGTTAGATTTTGTGGTAATCCTAAAAAGGTTCTTATGGACAGATATTTATGCCAATAGTAACTGGATTGAATTGAATTTCCCATTAAATCAGTCTGAAACGTATGTAAATAAAACATTTAGGTATGGTTTTACTGATGCGAAAAAGCAAAAATCTGTCAATCTGGGTTTGATTAATTTGGCTTTGTCGAGAAACTGGATCTAAGCAGCAAAATACATAATTAACGGAATTAAAAAGGCACACTTACAAAGGTTAAATTTTCTCAAAAATCAGCCATACGCCTTTTCTATTCACTGAGTTACTAATTATGTTAAAATATTGTGCAGATTTGGTATGCGCTCCGTTTAGTTGACTATCAGACCGTCTCTATGATGTGATTTTTGTGCCACCAGGTGGATAACACAAGCTCAACTCTGACAAACTGCTCGCTCACGTCCTTTTAATCCAATCAAAGCATGTCTTGCAAAAAACAGGTTCATCTAAGACAAGGTTTAAAGCAACACTAAGTAAGTTTTCAACCTCCATGACTCCAACAACTTTCATGACTTTTGTGATTATATGTCAACTTACAGCTCGTTGAATGACGCCTCCGTCATGGCCCGAGCTTAGTGCTTTAACCGGCACTAAGCAACTTTGAGGAGGGTGGCAGGAACCCTGTCACACAAAACAACTACATATGTGCTGACTACTTTACGGCACACGTCACTTTCCCCCGTTTCTTATCTCCAACATCATCATCTCACATTGTTTCACCAATAGATTCATCACCTCATCGCTTTTCATCCTTAACACAGTCACTGGAAACAGAAATGTACTTCAATCCAACTGCAGGGGATCGGGAGATCAGGATTTTACCACGGTATGGTGCTGGTGCTCATGGAAAATGCAGGCTTCCTTCAGGCAAAAACAATACCGCTTTTGTCCACACTGGCTGCTAAAGTCGACCAAAACTTAAATTTATTTAGTTTTGCTTTAAAGAGAAGTTTAAGTTGCGAGCGAGCAGAGAAAGTTACTTTTCAATGTAAGGAAATACATTTTTTAACCAAATAACTTCAATTCCTAACCTGTTTACTTAATTTCATTTTCAAGTTCATTTACCTTTTGGATATTAGTGTATATGAAGTTATATTTGCTGTTTGAACTATAACTAAGGTATTTGTTAGTGTCTTTAGGGTATTTTCAGATTCAAGCTATTCGTGGATGACTTTATTCCCGAACGTCAGCAAACCCGGGTAGTCCACAGTATTGTCATTTCTCGGCTCAACACATGTTCTGACCTTGGGTTGAATTCACCAGGGCATTGGATGGAAGCGGCTGTGATGTTTTGAAATACAATTTTCAGTTTGTAATAATTTACTTTATTTAGTTCATGGCTGGCATTCCAGCAGTGATTCACGTTCTGCTGCCAAACGTGTCAAATCCTGCCAACAACGCCAGCGAACTGTCATGAGAAAATTATAAACTAACTCGCCTGAGGAGGGAAAAGAAAGGAGAAAGCTTGAATCACAATCTTCTATGTTTATATGATAGAGCTTTTACTTAAAATTCAATTTGAATAATATTTCAGACATTTAAAAGTGATGTATGTCAAAGCATACATTTCCAGGTTATAAAAAAGTTCTTTAGCACAACTCTTGTCTATAAAAAACTGTTCTACAAAACAATTCTCCGATTGTTCTCCAGCTGTGAGGTTAACGGCTGAATAAAAACATGGCAACATAACCAGTTCTGCATCATCAACCCAAAAACCAGCAGTTCGCACCTCCGACAGACAGAACCGCAAATTGTCAATTTTCTGAGGCTGAACCATAAAGCATCTGTCTGATGGACGTTTCTCCTTGAGAGCATCCAAACTGTAAATGGTTGACTAGAAATCACTTTAATCTGTTTTTAAGGACAACTCTAGTAGTCTGGTTAGATGATGTAGAAAGAGGAAATAAAAGTATCCCGACTACTACTGTTATGTAGTTAAGGTTGCTCTGGCACCTCCAGGATCCCTTTCTTTGGAGATGGATGGATGACGTTTTGATCAGTCCAAACTAAAGTATGGACAAAAGCGGTAGTGTTTTAGCCTGAAGGAAGACTGCATTTCCCATGAGCGCCAGCACATATTGTGCTAAAATCCTGAACTCAAGGTCACCAGCAGTTGGATTGAAGTACATTTCTGTCTACAGTGTCTGCGTGAAGGATGAACAGAGATGAGGTGATGAATCTAATTGTGCTGAAACAATGTCTTATGATGATGTTGAAAATAACAAATGGGGGAAGTGATGTATGCCGTAAAGCAGTCAGAGACAACACGGAACTCGTGGTGAATCAGAAACTATGATCTCTGAATTAATTTCTGCAGAAGACAACGCTAAGTCTTGGGAACCGTGAGGGACGAACCAAACTGGTTGGTCGTGAAAAAAAAACTGGGCCGGAGCCGTTTGAGCAAAATCAGGCAGACAAAACCCGAGGGCATGAGAGGAGGCGATGGTCAGGAGGAAGAAAGGAATCAGAAAACCTAAAGTTGTCTGGCGGGCGCAGGACAAAACCATGGAAATTGTAGGCAGAAAAAAACATCATCAGACAAGGAAAGAATCACATCTACTAACAGGAAGTCTTTCAATAATCTGGCAAAGAAGACTGGTTTGAGAGCAGGTTAAAAAGGGCCGGGCTGATGGCACAGGTACAACTTGTGAGAATTCAGCACCATGGACAGAGACACAGATGAAAACAAACTAGCTTCTTTGGCAGTATTATAACAGTTTGGAGCTGTTTAATGTTATGCCTACTTTGTTTTGAAAAGGGCAACGTCTGATTATCTGATTTTGTGTACAGAGTTTCCTCAATCAATATTGAATTTAGGAGAAAATAATTCCAGTGCATTGATGAACACATGTTTTTACCCTCCTCTACTCCTGACCATTGGTTTGGCAATGCCTAGATAGCTAAGTGCTAACAATAATACTTCAGATCTGCTCAATATTTCTACAATATTTAGGCTGTCCTGGATGGAAACATGTTGAAATGAAGCTTTAGTCTTTAAAAAAGAAATGTTCCCATTCTAATTTTTTTAGGGTTACTTGACCAAATATTATGTCATCGGCAATCCGTCCCATAGAAGTAAATCAACAGAAATCGTCGATTAAACAGTTTTTTTCTGTTTCTAGAGGCCAGAAGGCACCAGTAGAAGATTTGTTGGTCTTGTTTGACAGCTTATCTGATCATTTCCGTGCAAATGTGTTGATTAGCTTTAATATCTAAGGGTTGAACAAGCAGTATTAGTATAAACTGTAGCTAAAATAAATGAAAGAATAGTTTTTTAAGATGCATTTTTGCTTTTAAACTGGCAATAAAGTTAAACTTGACAGATTTTTTAAAGATTAGTTGATAAAATCTACCTTGACTCCCTGTTTTTAACATACATTTGTTATATCTTTGTTTATTAAAACAGAGAAATCAAAGTTCTAGATGCAGTTTTACGACACAGAAGCCCTGCACTCTCAAAAACGCCCTTCGGCTGAAAGCCCTGTGTGGGAGCTAAAAGCTGCAGCGCCTCAAATAGTTCGAGAGCTCGGTTATTTTCCTCCAACAACCACACTATTATATGTTTCTTTGCGGAGTAGAGGGTCAGTTTGCGTAGCTGAGAGAGACGAGTCTCCGTCCATCACTTTATGCATTTGTGACAGTCTCTAATGCCTTCATTTAACAAATACTCCCAAAGAGGCAACAGATGACAGCCTTTCATCTCGTCTTCAGGTTACAAGCAGAAATGTTGTCAGGCTGGGACGATTCCTCCTTTTCTGAACTCTCTTGAGAAAAATTGATTCGTTTTTTTTTTACTTTTACACTGCTGGCTGTGAGACATCTATCTGTGGACAATGTTTAAGGTGAATTATCTGACAGATAAAGATTATAAGACCAAAAGCAGACGTAATAAAATAAGTGTGTGTGGACTTTACTTCCTCTGGCAAAACTTCAAAAGGAGAAGTGGTCCACTAGTACAAAATCACAATGAAATGTTTCATTACATTAAATTATTGCGCTGGATTTTGTCATTTCAAGAATAAAGAATCAGTTAATTTTTATAGCGCCAATTTACAACAGATGTCGTCTCAAGGCACTTTACAAGAAAATCAATTAAAATCATAGAAACATCATTATAAATCAGTTTGAAAAAGTTTCCAACATAAGGAACACCAGCAGGTTCATGGAGTCATTGACTTGCAGCATTCACTCCTCTGGAATCAGCAGACAGAAACAATGGCTTGTGTTGTCGTTGACTTTACAGCAATCCCTCATACTGAGCATGCATGTAGCGACAGTGGAGAGGAAAAACTCCCCTTTAACAGGAAGAAACCTCCAGCAGAACCAGGCTCAGTACAAGCAGCCATCTGCCACGACCG
>JAVLVB010000646.1:1581849-1605754 GCA_032876305.1 Orestias chungarensis
AAAAAAAAGAGTTTATAGCAGTAGTTGTAGAGCGTCACTGGAAGCATCTCAGCCCATGTTCTCCTCCAAGAAGCTGTCTCAGCTAACAGAACCAGACCAGGTGTGGTTACTATGGAGAGAAGAACACTAAGAGAAAACAAAAGGTTAACAAGTTTGAAATAACTGTAACTAAGTAGATTGGACAAAGGAAGAAAGTAGCAGAGAGAGAAGTGGTCAGATTTGTCCTATAGCAGTCTAGGCCTATAGCAGCATAACTATAATAATAACTTAGATAACCCTGTAGAGTGAGACATGAAGAAGGTAGAGCAAAGTAGAACCGTCTGTCAAGACTGAGTTCCTCCCCCAACCGGATTAGGCTGTCTTCTCTACAGCAGGGCCATGTTTATGTCAGTAGCAATGGACGCCGCCGTCTGTTGACGGATGTCAAAGCTGTGGAGCGACCGGTAGACGACCATATCATCACAACATCAGAACAAGATAAAGGAAGCTGAGAAAAACGCGATTCTGTGATCACAGAAAATCCCACAAAGTTGAGGAAAAGGCGCACAAAGTCGCAGATTTTTTACTTTTGACTGACACTAACCCCCCCAGTCAAAAGTTAACGGTCCGGCGCGTCGTGTAGTGGAGTCATCACCTCCGTGTGCCTCCATAACAAACACATTATAGATGACCTTAAATGGTCCAAGACTCTAAGTTAGCATAACGGGACTAAATAACTGGCTCAGCTATGCTGCTATGTTATGTCATGTTTGCTGTTTACTAGATGTGGGAGAAGCAAGTTTATTCTCCTACATTTGGAAACAACAATTCACAAGTTTTTCACACTTTCCCACATTTTTATTGCAGAAAACACGACGAAATGCCGCAGAATTCACCACAAAATCAAGGCTTTTTGCCCGCATTTTTTCTGGGGAGACCAAAAAAGAAAGCTAAACTCAGCACTGCTTGCTTGAGACACCGTTTACTTCCAGATTAACCACGTCTGGCTTCTCCTGATGCACAATTATGACCCGCGTCTCACGTTGATGCTTTATCCGATGTGTATCCGACTGAGCACAACTGCCCTTAAAAATTCCCATTTGGGTCTCGTTTAACTGAACGTAGCCTTGTGTGTTGAAGATGGCGACATCTTTGACATTATCTGGACAATGTCATTTAATTTTATGATTTGCAAATGTTTGTTTGCAGCTGTAGCTTTACTGAAAGTCTCCAGCCACACTGCTGAATAAAAATAGCTGAATTCAGAACTAATGAGCTTCAAGAAAGGCTGAAATCTGGATCATCACAACCAGCTGGAAAAGCAACAAAATGGATGATTTACATTAGAGCTGCCTTCTGTCTGCTGTTGTGGACAACAGCCTATGACAAGCACGACTCCCCATGTTAACTGCACTAATTTATCATTTATGACTGGAAACCAAAAGTCAGTGGGCTAAAACTTGAAATTCATTTAAACAGCAACATGTTGGATTCTTGTTTATTTGCTTTTTTCAGTCTCTATTTGAGTTGCTTCTGTGAAAGCATGCTGAACCCTTCCCACTCCTGCGTTTAAGGTTGCAGACGTTCACACAAAATCAAGTGCAGCTGTTTTTAATCAGTGCTGATTGGAGTCAATTAAACCTACGACTACTGTCTGGTTGTTTTCATTGCAGGTGCAGAAGTTCGATTAGAAACGTTCCAGTCACACTAACAAGCCGCTAATAAAGACTGAAGAGGTGGCAAATTCATTTTTTCAAGCAAGTGAAGTTTGGTCTGATCTGTAAAGCAAAGACTAGAACAATTTATGACAAAAACTGGATTTTTGAATGCAGTGTGAACGGCCCAGTTCTGATCTGTCTGGTTAAAGCTACACTTCCATATTTGTTAGTAAATCTTACACACATCTGAAAACGTTTAAAGCATCTTTTTATCAATCTTTTCTGTCATCAACGTGAGACATGCGTCATAATTCTGCACCAGAACTAGCCAGACGTGGTAAAATATGGATGTAAAGTAGCAAACTTGTTAAAAGTTATCCAATTATGCGTCTTTCTATCTGGTATTTCGGGCAAAACAACCAGGCGGAGGAAATTATTTAAGAAGTTAGCTGTTTCTATCAAGCTTTTCTAATGTGATGAACAAAGAAACATTTTTGAACCACAAACATAGCATAGTTGATAGCATGGACGAAATTTTGATTTAAAAGGTGGGGGGGACGCTTTTTTTTCACATGGTTAATGAAGCACTGAATAGTTCCAAACATTTCAATCTGGTAAGTCAGTTTTAACAGCTTCTGGTGCGAAAACGACTTTGTTCACTTCCCCCCACAAGTTTGGGTGATTATTCAGCCATAATGAACCGATTACTGATTACTTCACTGAGTTTTCACTTTATCAAAGCATTTTTAGGCAGCAGGAGAATTCATAATTATAAATTTAGGAGGGAAACGAGATTGCTAACACATCATTGAATGCATATAGGCTACTGACCATTAGCTTACACAACATGGGAGTATGACCCCAGTGTTTCATAGCCTTAACAGAAGTAAAAATACCTATTATAAAAAAGGAAAATATATTTCTGTATGTTTCTATTGAAGACCTGGGATGAATGCTTAACTTTTGTCGAAGACATAATTATTATAATTTTTGCTTTCATCTAAACTTAGTTGATTGTAGTCTGAGAACTTTTACTTATAATTCACTGATTAAAATAGTCATTTAATTGAAAGCGTTTCTCGTTGAAATCAGATTACATGACAAAATAACTCAATTGTGCAAAAATAAATGACCAAACAAATTAGAACAGGTATCCGCCCCCCTGCTGCCCCTGGGGCGCAGCGGCCGCGCCGAACATGTCCACGAGGTCCAGCTGCTGGTAGAAGCATCCCAGGGCGTGACTGGCCGAAAAAAATTTGAAAGTTATTTAAGTTCACAAGGTAAGTTATGGAAATTTTAAAACACTAAATCAGACGGACCCTTCTAAAGTCGCCAAGCTTGTAATGAGCTAGTGGCAGATAAAACACAACTGTCAAGTTAAGTTAGCAAGTTAAAATGCTAAATTAACAAAAACTGGCAATATATAATATTACTGTGATACTAAACAGTCAGCTAACGCTTCAGAACAGCTAAGAAAAATTGTACTTTTATCAACTTAGAGTAGAAAACACAGAGAATGCACTACATCCAATGCTAGAACTGCTAGTGTTTGGAGCTATTAGCAGCTCCATGCTTATTTCTGTGAAAGTCAATGGGAGTGTCCGAACTCTCTCAGATTGTAACGTTAGCTTCTAATGAGTGACGGTGGAGGCAGCCAATCACACAAGTGCTCCAAACAACAGAGAGCCAATCAAGTGCTGGTGGGCGGTCTAAACTCAGAGAAGCGGGCTTCAACTTGAGCGGTTGTTTCCTGCCTGGTCTTAGTGCCGACAATTTCGGTGTAGTGTAGCGGAACATTGTTTTTGTACAGTAAAAAGAGCAGGGGACCAAATCTGACATTTGAAAAAGTGCAGGGGACATGTCCCCTGTGTCCCGCCCGACCCAAAAATTATGCCGTGGTTGATAGAAACCAACTTTGTTTGACCATGTAAATGCACGGATGACCTCTGATGACCTCTGGAACCTTTTATAAATATCTTTAAAGTGATAGAAGAACTTCAATCCCGTGTTTTATCACTGTAAATATATATAAACACGAATAATACTTTTATTACATACGTTTAAATTACACTTTACATTTTATCCTTAAAGTTTACCGTCCAAAACAGAACCTGAACTTTTTTAGCTTCTGTATTTTCATCAAATTCAAATTAAACTCGAAACAAGACAAAACTAATTTACGATTATTTTTTTATTAAGATATAAAAGTTATGCTAGTTCTGTTGGCTTTTTTGAAAACCTTTTTTAAATGTAAAAAAAAACAGCCAATAGACTTTCTGTGTTTTAGTAATTTTTAACAAATGTCTGAACGCAGACCTTTATCGGATATGAAAAAGAAGCAAGAGTTTAACAAACCTGCAGGTTCCATGCAGAAAGGTAAATGTAAATAATTAAAAGGAAAATGTCAATTTTTCTGAGCTTTTAAACGGTATTTTGTGACTTTCTATACACCTGGTGTAGGCCCCAATGTCAAATATCAGATTCTCTGAGAATGCTGTCTCCTTTGCACAGTTAATATAAATGCATGGACAGACAGTTTGTCTGGAGAAAAATCCAGACTCAGGTTTGGCTCTAAAAACGAACAAACGTGTTGGCAGATGTACAGGGTTTGGACCATGGTGGCCAATCTTGCTTGATTGCACATTGCACCAGAAAAAGCAGAGTGTGAAACTCCAGTTAGCAGGTAAAAGCTCAGTTTTGCTCAAAATATTGTAATGCAAACAACATTATGGGTGACATACCAGAGTTAAAAAGAGGACAAATTGTTGATGCATGTCTTGCTGGCATATCTGTGACCAAGACAATTCTTTGTGATGTATCAAGAGCTACGGTATCCAGGGTAATGTCAGCATACCACCAAGAAGGACGAAAATCATCCAACAGGATTAACTGTGGACCCAAGAGGAAGCTGTCTGAAGGGGATGTTGGGGTGCTAACCCGGATTGTATCAAAAAAACATAAAACCACAGCTGCCCAATTCACGGCAGCTCAATTCTCCTGTTTCCAGCAAAACTATCCATCTGGAGCTCAACAGGGTCAATATACAGGGCAGGGCCGGGCCGCTATGGCCAAACTTTAGTCACTCGTGCCAAACATTGGTTTCAATGGTGCAAGGAGTGCAAATCTTGGCCTGTGGACAATTCGAAACATGTATTGTTCTCTGATGAGTCCACCTTTACATCAGGGAGAGTTATAGTGTGAAGAAGCCCCAAAGAAGCGTACCAACCAGACTGTTGCATGCCTAGAGTGAAGCATGGGGGTGGATCAGTGATGGTTTGAGCTGCCATATCATGGCATTCCCTTGGCCTAATACTTGTGCTAGAAAGACACATCACGGCAACGGACTACCGAACCATTCTGGAGGACCTTGTGCATCCAATGGTTCAAACATTGTATTCTGAACGCAGTGCCGTGTATCAGGATGATAATGCATCAACACACACAGCTTGACTGGTGAGAGAATGGTTTAATGAACATGAAAGTGACACGTTGTATTGGCCGCAAAAGGAGGCCCTACACCATACTAATAAATTGTTGTAGTCTAAAACCAGGTGTTTCATTTTCATCATCCAGCGCCTGTATTTTCAGATAAGAAAGCTTTCATAGTGAGTTTATTAGCATCAAGCAGAACTGGAACATTAATGGATCAAAATTGATCAGGCTTTTAAAAACAGCTTCAAACCCAGGCGTAAGTTGGTAATCATTTGCTCAGAGGTTCACCTTAACAAGTCAATTATGGCTAATAAATTAGGGTGCCGTTTTATTTAGTTTACTGTGGTACCCATAGTCAACACGCTGCACAAATGGAGAAACCTGGAAATGCTAAACAAATTTCATCAGAACCTCTAATAAATTATTCATGATTGTTAGTGTGAGTTTTGAAGCGACATCGATCATGTTACTCTGCGTCATCTAAAAGCTATTAGAAACACATGAGTGAGCCACGCCTGTTGCTCTGTCTGTCACAGCAAACTGTCACTCCGTCTGCAAACGATGGCTGAAAGTGTGAAATCATCTGCTGCTAAACATAACAACACAGTTGAGAGGAGAGGCGGGTCAGTCTAGAACATCAGCGGGACCAGCATCCGCGTGCCGTTTCTAAAAATAGGCCTCTTACTACAGATCTGATGAAGTTCTGACAAAACTTGGAGCAGACGGCCTCCAGGGTATTTTATTGTTTTCACATCTGTCTATCTTGCCTCACTGTATTTACATTTATTGGTTATTTCTGGACCTGATGAAATGTTTGAATGTGTTTTCTAATTTTGGTCTGCCTGCTACGACTTAGTAGATATGTTTCTCTAAGGGTAATGACATGAAGTGAATTATGTTTTTGTGAAATTTAAGTTATAAGCAAAAGTGAAACACGCTGCAAACACAGAAAGGATTCAAACTCCAACAAACACGAATGCTAAAATAAACCGCTGCAGCTGCATGGAGACGCTGCTCCAGACCAGTAGAGGGCAACAATCACCAAATCATCTGGAACAGATGCTGTTCTATGATCCTTTATATGTTGGTTTGGTCTATTAGTAGTTGGAAATCGCAAATTCCGATTTCCCAGTTGTAAAAATCATCAGAACTCAAACTTCCCACTTGGAATCAGTGGATTCCAATATGGCAGCTCCTCTGATCAATAACAGTGACTTGTGGCGGAACTACAAAGTCAGACAAAGACACTGAAACCGTTTCTGTGTTTTCCTATAACGAGACGACGTTAATATTAGTGTGCTTTTAGTTTGTTTTAGAGTTTTTATCTCCCAGATTTCATATTTGTTGCAATAAAACATTTTCACTCCCAATACGATGGGCCATTAACTGAGCAGGGATTGGAACAAAATGCATACCAGAAAGTGGTAGTCTTAAAGTAGCAGATTTATTTAGCATTATAATAACTTACAGGAACTGGGCAACAACGAGGATGAGGGAGAATCTGGGTTTATATACTGGGAATGTGAGAGGGGGAACAAAGGAAATGACATGATTACAAAACAGATTACAGGTGTGTGTGATAATGGGGAAAGTAGACTGAGGGAGAGAGAGAAGAAGACGAACTGGAGAACATGGGGAGGGAGAACAACGCAGACTGTTAACACTAAACTGAAAACAGAACATAAACCGTGAGACCATGACAAGACGCAGATACCGATACAATATCATCATAAATTACTTTTATTAGTTACCTACAAAAGACTTTAGCACTTGGGTCCTATAGAAAACTATAGGAAACAAAAATATACAGGAGAACCTGATCCATTATTTAACAACCAAATGGGTTACATGAACTGTCAGGTTAAGGGATTATGAGGGATTTCTGTAAAGTCAACGACAACACAAGCCATTGTTTCTGTCTGCTGATTCCAGAGGAGTGAATGCTGCAAGTCAATGAATGCATGAATCTGCTGGGGTTCCTTAGATTGGAAACTTTTTCAAACTGATTTCTTTATGATGTATCTTTGATTTTAAATTATTTTCTTGTAAAAGTTCTTAGGACACAGGTTGTTGTAAATCTGCACTATACACTCCCTGGCACTACACTCAGTTTATTAGGCCCAACTGCTTGTTAATGCAAGTTCCTAATCAGTCAATTACACGAGAGCAACACAATGCATTTAGGCATATACCAACTGAGCATTGTTGCAAAGCCACAGCCTACCTGAGTATTGTTGCTGACCATGTCCATCCCTTTAGGACCACATTGCACCATCTTCTGATGGATACTTCCAGCAGCATAACGCGCCATCATGCCATAAAGCTCAAATCATCTCAGACTCGTTTGTTAAACATGACAATGAGTTCACTGAACTCAAACGGGCTCCACAGTCACCAGATCTCAATCCAATGGAGCACCTTTGGGATGTGGGGGAACGGGAGATTCACATCTTGGTTGTACAGCCGAAAAATCTCCAGTCATGTCAATATGGACCAAATTGTATGAGGAAGGTTTCCAGTACCTTGTTTAATTCATGCCATTCATGACTAAGGCAGTTCGAAAGGTCCAACCTGGTACTAGCAAGGTGTACGTAATAAAGTAGTAAACCTAAGAATATACTCCAACTGGGAAAAACAAACTTTCAAACCCTTCAAATCCCTTAATAAAGCCAATTACCAACCTTTTAAATTTATAATGCAAAATATTTATTCTGCAGAGTTAAATTTTCCTGACTGTGTAAACAACGTCACATTGTTTGGGTATTAATAAAATGAACACGATTCCGATAACAAAAGCAAAACCAAACAACTAATCAGGTAACTGAATTGATGAAAAGCCTTCCTAATGTTCCATCTTCACTCACCGAAGTCCAAGCATGTTTTGGAGATATATATATATATTTTTTAGGAAGCTTTCAGTCTGGCCCTGCGTTCGTCAATCATAATTGATGCCCTGCTGAAGAGGTCTGTGCTGGGAGTCCAGCGGGGTCGGCTCTCCGGTAATGCAACGGATTGTTCTCTACGTTTAACAGGAGCCTCTGAGAGGCAGCTCTTCATCTCAATGGTCGCCCACCAGATTCTTATCTACTTTCAACATTGCTGCTTTTGCATGTTTAAGGTTTTCCGCATTCTTTAAGTACCTCACATAAAATACAAAATATATGATAACGTATATTTTAGAGTGTTTCATGCTCGAAACAAATGGGTTCACAGAAAGAGACACAGTCATAAGGTAAATAGTAATTCTGCAAAGCACTTAAAATTTTCATCTGTGCAATACTCGTTTTTTTTATCCGTGCAATATCTTACCTGTCAAACATTTGCACTATCTTTTTTGATTTAATCAACCTGCCTGAAGGGTTTTGACTCAAAAATGTAGGCATGTATGTATAATATATGAGTTTGGTATAACTAGAGTGGGGAGCGCATGTTTGTTGTAGCATATCTTGAGAACCTTTGGGGTTGATTCCTTCAGGTGATTCGTCACGTATGAATACATGCATCATCCTAACGCTGGACCTGTTGGAGTATTTCCTAAAAGCTAGTTTATGCCCTATTAAGTCATTTCTATGATCACTCACCTCCTCCTCGGGCTACCTTGTGGCTTCCAGTCAACAAGAATCAAAAATCAGTTTTACAACAGATGACCTCTGTTGTGCACTTTACAAGAAAATCAATTAAAATCATTAAAACATCATAAACAAATCAGTTTGAAAAGGTTTCCAGTCTAAGGAACCCCAGCAGATTCATGCATTCATTGACTTGCAGCATTCACTCCTCTGGAATCAGCAGACAGAAACAATGGCTTGTGTTGTCGTTGACTTTACAGCAATCGCTCATACTGAGCATGCATGTAGCGACAGTGGAGAGGAAAATCTCCCCTTTAACAGGAAGAAACCTCCAGCGGAACCTGGCTCAGTACAAGCAGCCATCTGCCACGACCGATGACTAACAACCGTATGAACCCGACCTACCGTGCAGCCTGTCGTCTTTACCTTAATAATGGCTGGGGGAGAGAAGCACAAACGGTTTCAGTTTCCCCACTTCTGCCATTAAAACCGTGTTTCTTTTATGTCCGAGGTCGCCTCTACCTGGCCTGGTGGTCAAATTTGACCTGGAAGCTCTCTCTATTAGAGTGCTAAGACGGTGGCGGCTTGTGGGCAGCGGCAAGCGTGACCCGGGTTCGACACTCCCACGTGTGAGCGCCCAGTGCCAGTCGGCTGAATTGGGAGCACCGGAGCGTGATCGAATAAAAGGCTCCTCACACTTGCAGCCCTCACCTCGGGATGAATGGAATCGAGGTGAACATTGACCTGTAAACCTCCCCTCCTCTCATCCACACATTCCTTCTTACACGTCTGCTTTTCTGACACCTTCAGCCACCAACTTTCCAACTATTCTTCATCTTCTGCTCCTCTTCCCGAATTCCAGCCGTCTAGTTTCAATTTTCCCTTCACTCCCAGCTCTTCTCTCCTGCTTCATTCACCATCTCCCACCTCCTCATCTCCCTCCTTTGCCTCCACTCTCAAATCCCTCTTGTCTGCTTCCTCTCCTTCAAAGATCTGCCTCTCGCTCCCTCTCCTCTTATAACGGATGGCTCACTCTTCCTTTCATCTCTGCTTCTGTTAGTCTCTCCTCCTCCTCCGGCGGTGGAGAATCAGTGCACAGCAGCAGCAGCAGCAGCAGCAGCATTGTCACTTCGCTCGGCAACAACTCGCACCAAAGTGAGGACCTCTTCTTTTTTGTTGTTGCTGTTATTTCTCCAGTTTTTCCCGCTGTGTTGATCTCTCTCTCTCTCTTGCTCTCTCTCTTGGAGTGGAGCAGTATGAAGCCACCCCGCATCTCAACCAGGCTTCCTGTCCTTGTTTTAACTGGAGCTCATAGCCACACTGTTCGCTTCTCACTGGAAATCGCCGAGCCAGCCTCTTGGCTCCATCACTTTCTTTGCTCCGGCTCGCACGGATGTTATAGTTTTCTCAAGGTGTGAGGTTCCTAAAAAGTCTCGAATGCAGGGAAGTTTTCCAACCATGCTTCTGTTAAAGACTGGCTTCAGGCTAGTCGTAGCGAGGAGTCACATATTAAAATAGAGAGGGATTATTTATTCTGAGACGAGGACAAAGTTGCAGGATTCTGCTGAAAGCACTATTGTTTTTGCATTTTAGATACATTTTTATGAACTGGAGTGAAGTTACACAAGGGCCAGGCGCCAGGATGGACGAGTCCACTCCCGTTGGGGCCACATTTGCGTCCCCTTTGCCGCCGAACTCGTCTGCCGACGGCGTCAACCAGACGGCCTCCTCCCTGGCGAAGTCCCCGCCCCTTCCTCCTCACTCCCAGGTGGCGTCTGTGTGCATCGTGGTGGTGGTCACGGTCATCATCCTGGGGACGGTGGTGGGAAACGTGCTGGTGGTGGTGGCGGTGTTCACCAGCCGCGCTCTGAGGGCCCCCCAGAACCTCTTCCTGGTGTCTCTGGCGTCGGCCGACATCCTGGTGGCAACGCTGGTCATCCCCTTTTCACTGGCCAACGAGGTGAGAACATCATTCTTAATTTGAGCTTATTTATCAACCAAAAAAGACCAATAATATGTTTCCTTCAAGGTTGTCCTTGACTTAGTTTTCCTCTGACCAGCTGACCTGTCAATGCACAAGAAAAGCATCCCCGCAGCACAATGCTGCCACTGCCATATGTTGACCTTAAAAATTCATAGCTACATTCACACAGCAGACAGATACAACTAAAATTATTATTTTTATTTTATTTTATTTTTCCACATTAGATTTTTCCCCAGCAGTCCCTCCGGAAAAACACAGGCAAAAATACTTGATTTTGTGGTGAATTCTGCATCATTTCATCTTGTTTTTCGCTATGAAAATTACGGGAAAGTGTGAAAAACGTGGAAATTGTTGTTTTCAAATGTAGGAGACTAAACAGGAGACTAACTGTAATGCTTTAAGCTAGTGTTAGCATTCTAACTTTAATGCTTTAAGCTAGTGTTAGCATGCTAACTGTAATGCTTTAAGCTACTGTTAGCACGCTAACTCTTATGGTTTTAAGCTTGTGTTAGCATGCTAACTTCAACGCTTTAAGCCAGTGTTAGCATGCTAACTTTAACCCTTTAAGCTAGTGTTAGCATGCTAACTCTAACCCTTTAGACTAGCAGTTTAGTTTACGGGGCAGATCTGACAAATCCAATATGGCCGACACGCTGACGTGCCGTCGCTGCTGGGACCAAAACGTGTGTTTGTGATGGAGGCGCACGGAGGTGATGACGTGACTTTGCGACGCGCCGGACCGTTCACTTCTGTCTCCGGGGGCTTAGTGTCACTCAAAAATAAGAAAATAAGCAATTATTTATATTTTCTGAATCAGTTAAATCTGGCGAATTTACATAATACTGCAATTTCTGCATTTAGATACTATTTTTGCAGTTAATACGCGGCTTTTTAAGAATTATGCGCACCATCCGCATATTCTGCACCCTTTCCCTGATTTTGCGGGATTTCCTCCGATCAATCAATCATTTTCTGGAGGAACTGTAATGTGATCTGTGCCTCATAATTGTGTAGCAGAGAAAGCAAGACGTGGTAAACCTGGAAGTAAACAACGTCCGAAGCAAGCGGTGCCGAGTTTAGTTTTTGTTTCTTACTCAGCCTCCTTCATCTTGTTCTGATCTTGTGACGATGAAGTCTGCTCTCATCGCTCAACATCTTTTAAATCCACAGGGACGTTTGCTTAAAGTCAGCATAAACAACCATCCAAAAATATAAATGAATAAATTGTATTTCGTGACGGCAAACGTGCTAAAAGACTAAAAATGCAGAAGGAGTTTATCACACCACTTGACAGGTTTCTGTTTGAACTCAATCTTAAAAAATAATAAAACAGTCCTGGAGTCTCAAATATCTTACATCACAACTGCAGACACTCTATTACAATTCAAAGAAGAGAACAAGAGCAAAGCATCTGTAGATGTAACTCAGTGGTGGTGAGGACTGAACTCGTGATGTCGCTGGGATTTAGATTTTATTTGGTGAAAACACAATCCTTGCCAGGAACAGTCGTGTACCCGGATTCATCCTGAATCCGTGATGGACGGGTAAATGCTTCGCTCTGGAGGAAAGGAGTCGATGTGCTCAAAACAGACACTACAGGGGAGAGCGGCGATTTCACTGCGGGTTAAATAAACAGCGATGTTGGAGCATCAGACCCGAAGGATGGATCAGGGAAACTTTGCACGGCGTGATCAGCTCTTAATGGAGTTTCAGAGTGGCTGCAGCTTGTAGTAGCTGCAATTTTCTGGTAAGTGGGCTCTGCTGGAAAACATTACCCGTCCCACTGGTTCCAGAATTGGTCCAATGTGACTTTTCTGACAAGCTCAAATGGCCCAATCTGCCCTCAGGGGATCTAGACGTGCACTAAATTAATGCTCCAACCATTCTGGTGCTCGTTATAAAGTGAAGATATAATATATATATATATATATATATATATAATATATATATATATATATGGTAAAAATATATGACAGGTTTGATAAATCTCGAGTTGATTTCTTGGTACATGACAGGATTTAATGCAGGCTGAACTATAAGAAAGTTAATCTAGTTTAGATTTTAGTGGTCTTATTTTTGTCACAAGGTCTTTATTCAAACAGCATTTCTTGATGCTTAATTGTGATTTTATTTTTTTTGCATTACTTATTAAATGCACCAACCATCAGATTTCTAGGTGAATCGACTCGTTTGTCCAGAAGAAGTTTGTAGACGTCTAACAGCGGCGCCATGTTTACTTCAGGAAAAACGGACGCTGCCATCTGTGGATGGAGGTTAAAGTCGCGGAGCGACGAGAGCCGACCGTATCGTCAGAAGATCAGAACAAGACGAAGAAAGCTGAGAAAAACAGAAAGCTAAACTCAGCACTGCTTGCTTCGGACCTTGTTTATGTCCAGATTTACCATGTCTGCTGCACAATTATGACGCATTTCCTCATCCATGACATAAAAGTCAGATTAAATGCGACAGGACGGTTCTGACTGCAGAAACAAATGGAAAACAAATGAACAAAATATTCCCAAAGTGCCCAAATCAAGGTCAGAGTTGATGTTCTGATGGATTCAAAGACCAGCCAAAGGTTTTAGATGAATACAAATTGTCACGTTTTAGTTCCTTAAGGCTTAAACATGCAAACGGATACTACAATATAATCAAATAGAAGTCAGTTAAATGTAAAAACTACAATGAAATAGCAGGAAGGATTTCTTGTTGTCTTGGAGAAACGTTTCTGCTCCAGGGGAGAATCGTAGATCGATGAGTCTGACTTTTACCCCCCTGTGCAGATTTAAGTCGGGTTGGATTAATAAAACATGATGACATGCATAAAAAAAGCTTAAGAGACTCCCTAATGTCTTTGGAGAGATAAAAAATACATGAACCTCACTGGTGGGTGGGTTTTCTCCTGCTACCCGAGTGTCCTCTCAATTCTCTATGGAATACCATATTACCAAAGCACATGGTTATAAGGTTTCTCTTTATAATGATGTAGCACATTAAATATTTCTAGGGCTACTTAGCGTAGATACATCTATATTTCAGTGTTTACTTTATTAAAATCTCATAAAAAACAGGTTAAATGTCACCTGTTGATATGAGCTCAACATAGGACCCATGTATTTGTGCTATATAAATTCAATAGCAAGCAAATGTATACTAGGGTATCACACCAGTGTATTTACATAAAGGTAAACAAAAATAACATTATAAAAACACAAACAAAAACATGATTTAATGTACAGGTTTACTTCGCAATTAATCAATCAAAAATTCTTTAGTGACAAGTTTGTTTTAGACCGATTACGTTCAAATCATCAAAAACGCTTGTTGATAAAATTGAAACTCCCGATTTTTCTTGGGACTTCTTGGTTTATGTTTACGAAGCAGCAAAAGGCAACCGAAGCCTTTTTTTTCATGGCTGTGACACATAAATATTAAATGAATAAATCAAAAGTTCCATATTTTTAGTTGTTCTACAGAAGATCTTCCCTGCCCACATCCATCACCATCTACAACAACTAGTTAAATGAGATACTCCAACAACATTACAGCTCGTGGAATGACGCCTCGGTCATGGCCCGAGGGGGTATCTATCACTTTAACTGGCACTGAGCAACTTTGAGGAGGGTGGCAGGAACCCTGCCACACAACTGTGCTGACTGCTTTACGGCATACGTCAATTCCCTTGTTTCTTCTAATTGTGGTGAAACATTGTTTCACCACAATTAGATTCATCACCTCCTCGCTATTCATCCTACACACAGACACTGGAAACAGAAATGTGCTTCAATCCAACTGCAGTCGACCAGGATTTTACCACGCTAGGCGCTGGTGCTCATGGGAAATGGAGTCTTCCTTCTCCTTTCTTCCACACTGGGCCGCCAAAATCGACCGAAACTGAAATTTATCTCGTGTTGCTTTAGCAAAGTTGTCCAGAAAGTTTTTATTTAGTTATTCTTTATAAATTTTGGTGGTTTTAAAGCATCTTTGGACCCACAAAGTATAAACAACTAAGCACAAACTGATACCTGGTGGCAATTTGGAGAGACTTGTTAACCTTGACGGTTATGTTGGTAAAAACCATGGGAGGAAGCCGGAGTACCTGGAGAGAACTCACACATGTCAACAATGCTCCTGTTCATCTAAGAGTTTTTAATACAGAGTGACGCATCAGGGAAACCTAAATCGCCCCCCCCCCTTGTCTATCCATCCATAGATGGAATATATTATAACGATGGGGCAACTCAGACAAGCATAAAAATATTAATGTTTCTCAGATATCGCAGAGCTTTTTGTGCTCCATGCTTTCCCAGCCATCAGTTTCAGCCGCCTGCTTTTCACCAGCCTTTAATACTTGCAATCAATCGGAGGCTTTCTCTTACTCTCTGGCGTCTTCCTCGTCTCTGCAGTGAGCAGTTAACAGATTTAATTTTTTATTTTTCATCAACAGTCAGCTTTGTTGCCTGGAACATTTTTGTTATCTTTTGCCTGGGTTGTTAATCATCTTATAATTAGGTGTTTTCCAGCTGATGGACTGATGGAATTATAATGAGGCAACACATTGTTTGCAGAGCTCTGACAAACTAAAGCAGTGGAAATAGAGGAGAAAAAAGCACAAACCCCAAAGACAATGTAACCAGAAACAAAATCTGTGAAATTTAAAGCTTAACAAAGTCCAATTTGATGGAAACATTTTATATTGGCATACGGAAAATAACTTTCTACTATATGTGCAGGTACAGCTCAATAAAATAATATTAACCTCGCCGGTAATCCCAGAAAGTGAGACTTGACGAAACTGTGGGGAAGAGCGCTGACAGGACAGACGTCCCTGAGACTGTCGTCCTTCACAATGGAGGTTCAGGCCACCAAAAGATGCTGAAGAAGCTGTTTTTTGTAGGTTTTTTTGTACAAGAATATTAAAGGAAATCTAAAAGGAGGAGGCAGTCGAGCACGAGAAATCCGTTCAGTAATCTGTGTTAACCGTGGCGGATTCGCACAGGATAAGCAAAGTTTGGGTTTTACTCAAACTTACTGACATTCAGGTCCCAATATGATGTAAAAACCGTCATAACATTGTCTCCACCTACTAGGCATCTGTCATACATCACAGCTTTAAAGTAAAACTGGAAAGCTGACCGCTGTCAGTACTGCTCACATTTCAGGAAGCCTAATAGCTAATCACCGTAATTTAGCTGATAAATAGCTTGATAATACTATCAGAAATGTTGCTGCTACAGGTATCAACCACATGGTTTTCCTGAAAAATTTAGCCCCTTTAGTGGATCTTGTTCTGCAGCTTGGTCTCCAGATATTTGACCAAGAAAAACTTCATTTTGGAAAATCTACTCGTAATTTAAACCGCAGATCAAAAACATCCTTTCACAAATATTACAAATGATCAGAGGTAGCTTCTTCATTTAACATTTAGATATATATGTAATATTACATTTAGATGCAAACTTAAACTTACAAACTTTCTGTTCACATGCAACAAGTGTCTGAATGTGTGTGTAAAATGAGGCAAATGTGATGAAATTCAACTGATATTTGCTAAATGTGAACAAAAGTGCGGAGAAAATATCAGTGAAAACGTCTATGATAGCTAATGAAGACACACAGCACATGTTGGAACAGGGTAAAGTATTTCCAGCAGTACTTTCTTTGGTCACTAAATACCGAGTTGAGCTTGATTACAAACTTTGTTCCACCTACGACAACATCCGCTATTAATTCAGTGAAGTTACTAACAGCTTGTAGAGTGAGCCGTAGCTTTTCCTCAAATAAGAGTATCCATACTTCATAACAATCCTACTCAAGAAAAACCTCAAAGTTAATACTTGTATAAATATTTCCTAAGAGGGCATTTTTCTAATGTGGCTGGATAATTGTCACTAGTTACTACGCGTCTCGGCTCCGGAGTGACTTCTTAACTAAATTATTTATGACATGATTAATAGTTTATTGGTAAACCCATACCACATAATTAGTCGGGTGCGCAGCCGCAGCTGACAGATGGATCCGAAGGGAAGTTTACCACTGAAAATCAATGCAACTATATTTAGTCTATTATGCAATTTTGATTGGAAACTGATTACCATGATTTTTAACCTGTCAAGCGTTTACCATCAAACAGAAGATTTGATCAATTTCACACATACCTGCCTTAAAACCAATGGCATTCAAAGCTTTGGTCCGAGGATGTATGAGTCAGAAAATACTTACAGTACTTTAAAAAAAATAATCATGCATTTAAACATTGACCGGCCACTTTAATAGTTACAACCTTGCTAGTACCTGGTTGGAAAACCTTTGCCTTCAGAACTGTCTTAGATTCAACAAAGTACTGGAAACATTCCTCAGAGTTTACTCCATATTGACATGATCCCACATCCCAAAGCAGCTCTATTGGAATGAGATCTGGTGACTGTGGAGGCCGTTTGAGTCCAGTGAACTCCCCGTCATGTTCAAAAAACCAGTCTGAGATGATTTGAGCTCTATGACATGATGGCGCGTTATCCTGCTGGAAGTATCCGTCAGAAGATGGAACACTCTGGTCATAAAGGGATGGACATGGATAGCAACAATACTCAGGTAGGCTGTGGATTTGCAAAGATGCTCAATTGGTACTAAGGGGCCCAAAGAGGGCCAAGAAAATGTCCCCCACACCATCACACCACCACCACCAGCCTGAACCATTAATACATTAATTTGCTTGATTTGCGGGATTTTCTGCGATTGCAGAATCGCGATTTTCTGGAGGGACTGAACAACTTTAAAATCAATCTATTGTTACTAAACATTCTGCTGCTTTTAGACATCCATGTGCTTCTTCTGAACTAAGTTGATTTAAGCTCAAAAACAAAAAAATTAATATCAATACCATTAAAACACGTTGTGTGAACATATGTATTGTTACTCCTCTCGAGTTTAATCAAGGGCTTAACGCAGTTCTTGGTTTCAAACAGCCATTTATTGCGGACACGTCTCATAAAGTCCCCAAAAATGCCGTCAGAATCAAACAAGAGGTAACACAAACCCAAATCAGTTCACAATAAATGGAGTATTTACATAAATAAAGATATAAATAAACAAACCTCATTAGCCGCATATACTCCAGAGGAATAAAGCTTAATTTCTTACGAACCACCTTTTCAGCTTGAATGCCTCATGTAAATTTTTAAGTGCACCAGCTAATGTTTCCCTGGGCAACACATGGTCCGTGGAACAAAATAAAAAAATCCCCTCCCACATTTAAACTCAATGTTTTATATTAAAATAAACTTGAACTACTGTTACATTAAATTTAACATCAAAAAGAAAAACAAAACAATAAACCAATTGCAGTTGCCTTGACAGCAGCTACATGTATACTGAGTTTGATGAAACAGAATAAAAAATAACCTCCCCCATTATCTAAATCGAGAATTTGTAGAGAAGTTGCAAGAGACCAACTTAAAATAAAGAAAATAAACATTTTAAATCACTGCAGAATTTTTTTTAAGACTGGGTCTTTCTTAAAGACTGGGGACACAAGATGTAATCACAGCGAAAGCTTTTCCATTGTACAGCAATAGACAAAGTTAATGTGAGGGGATACTTTATACCAATGATAAATACATGCTTAAAGTGAATACGAAGGTTTTTGTTTGGTAGTAAAAGAATTAATAACAGCTTTGTTCCACCCTTTTTAGGTCATGGGTTACTGGTACTTTGGGTCCACCTGGTGCTCCTTTTACTTGGCTCTGGACGTCCTCTTCTGCACCTCCTCCATCGTCCACCTCTGTGCCATCAGCCTCGACCGCTACTGGTCCGTCACCAAGGCCGTCAGCTACAATCGCAAACGGACGCCCAGGAGGATTAAAGTCATGATCAGCATCGTGTGGCTCATCTCCATCGTTATCTCTTCCCCGCCGCTTATGATGACGCAGAAGGACAGCGACTCGGAAGCGGAGGACGGGAGCTGGACGAGCAAACTGGAGTGTCTAATCAACAACCAGACGTGGTACATCCTTTCCTCGTGTATGGTTTCCTTCTTCGCCCCCGGAGTCATCATGATCCTCGTCTACTGTAAGATCTATCGGGTCGCCAAGCAGAGAGCCTCCACCGTGTTCGTGGCGAAGAACGTCGTGGAGAGGCAGCCGTCGCAGTCGGAAACGTGCTTCGTTGGCGGCGGAGACTGCCCGAGCAGGGGAAAAGCCCAGTACGAGCCGGAGAGCCCGCCGCCCGGCGTCTCTTCAAACCTGGACAGCAGCGGCAGCAATCACAGAAGAGGAGAGCTGGACGATATTGACCTGGAAGAAAGGAACCCCGAGCCTGAAGTTAAGGAGTCCTTCACCTCGTCCCTGAGGTTCCCCCGAAGAGTTGGTGGAAGAGGGAAAGCTGATGAGGGAAAGGATGTTGAAGGTACAGGCAGCAGACTGAAACTGCCTCCTCCTCCACCATCCTGCGCCTCCATATCCTGGGCCTCGTCTGACCAATGCTCCCAGAACTTCCTGCTGCCATCTCCGCTGCCCGTCCGCAACAGGCAGATGTCGCTGTCCAAACACAAGGTGGCCCAGATGAGGGAGAAGCGGTTCACCTTTGTCCTGGCGGTGGTGATGGGGGTCTTTGTGCTTTGCTGGTTCCCGTTCTTCTTCACCTACAGTCTGCAAGCGATCTGCAGGGAGAGCTGCACAATCCCTGAAACACTCTTTGACCTGTTCTTCTGGATCGGATACTGCAACAGCTGCCTGAATCCCATCATTTACACGATTTTTAACCGGGACTTCCGCAGGGCCTTCAAGAAGATCCTGTTCCAAGCACGCAAACAGACATGAGAGAAAGCGTGTTCTCAGGCCTGTTCTCCATTGTGCTGTCGGATCGACATTAAAGGGCTTGTGTCACATTGCTGGAGTTTTTCGTTATTATTCCTGTATGTCAGCAAAGCTTGGGAAAGTTGGGAAGAGATCTTATTAAAAAAATTTATGAAAAGGTTATTTCTATAGATTTTTTACATTTTCTTCTACCATCCATCTCTCAATTCAACCGTCCATCCAACCATCCTTGTATTTGTCTGCATGTCAAACCATACATCTCCCCATCTATCCGTCCGTCCACACTACAGAGGTTTCAGTTTTGGTCAATTTTGGCGGCCTAGTGTGTACAAAAGCGGTAGTGTTTTAGCCTGACAGAAGACTGCATTTCCCATGAGCACCAGTGAATAGCATGGTAAAATTCTGATCTCCCATGTCGCCCACAGTTGGATTGAAGTACATTTCTGTTTCCAGTTTCTGTGTGAAGGATGAATAGTGATGTGGTGATGAATCTAATTGTGGTGAAACAATGTCAGATGATGATGTTGAAGATAAGAAACGGGGGAGTTGACGTATGCCGTAAAGCAGCCAGCACATTTGTAGTTGCTTTGTGTGACAGGGTTCCTGCCACCCTCCTCAAAGTTGCTTTGTGCCAGTTAAAGCCATAGGGAACTCCTCGGGCCATACAAAGAGCTGTAAGTTGTATAATCACTAAAGTTATGAAACTCTTTTATGAATGTTGAAAAGTTACATAGTGTTGCTTTAACCCATTCATACACCGCTCTGTAATATTATCCATCCATTCATCTGTCCATCTTTTCATCTGTTTGTCCATCCATCATTTATCCATCACTCACTCAATCCATCTGTCCCCCCTTTCATTTTACAGTACATCACCAATCCAATTGGTTCCTCCATCCAGCTATGTATCCATCATCCATCCAATCAACCAATCAAAAATACTTTATTTAACCCAAAAGGAAATTAAATATTGTTGGAGTATCTCATTTAAATGAGGAGTTGCTGTAGATGCCGATGGCTGTGGGCAGGAAAGATCTTCTGTAGCGTTCTGTTTTACAACTAAGCTGAAGAAGCCTCTGACTGAAGAGTGTTTTGCAATAACAGTCTGATGGAGAGGATTTTCAGGGTTGTCTATGTTTATGTAAAATTCTTTTTTCCATCATCATCTACAGATTTCCTTATTCGTCCCCAAGACAAACCGTTCTTTATCCTACCTTCTTCATAAGGTTGTTGAGCCCCAAAAGAGGAGATGACACTCTTAACAACAGACTTATAGAAGATCTCCATCATCTCGCTGCAAACCTTGAAGGATTTTAGCTTCCTCAAGAAGTAAAGTCGGCTCTGTCTCTTCTTGTAGACAGCTTTACTGTTGCGTCTCCTGTTCAGTCTGTTGTCCAGATGAACACCAAGGTATCTGTACTCCTCAACTGTCTCTACGTCTTCTCCCATGATGGAAATGGGGGTTGATCTGACCCTGTTTCTCCTGAAAGCTACAATCATACAACCTCTTTTGTTTTGATTCACAGTCGAGATGAGATGATTGTTCCCACATCACGGCCACAAATCCATTGCCCAGCCATCCACGAATCCCTTCATCCATCCATCAATCCATCTAAAACCATCGATCCACAAATCTATCCATCCATCCGCTTGTCCATACATCGATCTCTGTCAGTCAGCTACTTACTAACCTGGTAAATATTCTCTCCAACTCAACAAACGAAAGCATGTAAGGCTCTTGTTCCTTGATGTAACACCTGCCCAGCATTACATCTAGAATTGTGCCTGAACCTGAATAGTGATTAGGCTAAAATGGCTGCAGGGCAGTAAACATTTCCACCACAGACAATCTGATGTATGCAGCGGGCAGTTCGAATGTACCCGTAATCAATATATCGACGTAAACCAGAGAAAAGCCTTAGGGAACTAAGATAGAGCAGCTGCACTGTGAATGAAATCACAAATAGTTTCAAACCAACCACGACAACTGTAGGTGACCAAGCGGAAGTTAAAACTTTTATTTAGAGCGACGTGCAGAGGAGCTTGAGTGTTTCTGGGTTATCGCGCTGAAACATTGTTCTGCTGACACCAAAAGCTTCAGGGCAAAAGCATTAAATATTCAACTAACAGTCGAGCTCAGCTGCTGCGGCGTGGAGAGACAGAGGCAGAGCAAGAAAACGAGAAAAACCCCAACCAGACCTGCGGAGTCTGGGCGAAAACAACCAAGCTGAGGGTAATTATCTTCTGAAGCTGGAGATGAAACGACCTGGCCGTGTGACTCAAAGCTTGCATCACATCTGTTTCTGGAGAACAAAAATAAAAAAAATAAAAAAACCCAGGTAAATTAATCGATTACCCAGATTATGGAGCAGCTTGTGCAGAAAGGGATCATGTAGTTGGTAGATGATAACAGAGGACGGAGCTTCGCATCTTCTCAAGCGGTCCGAGAGTCTGCGGCTGTGCAGAGAGATGAGTCAAAACTTCATTCTGGTTTCAACACAAAGTTTTAAATATACTAAGGTGGAGAGTGCAAAGTTATGGAAGACCTCAGCGTCATTTCTTGGGATTCTCCATCTAATTTGTTAAAGTGATGGTCTGCAGTTCTTCGGACGTCCTGAAGTGATTTTTGAGTTCATCCTCTAGACTTTAATCATGTTTTTTCCTCATTTCTTGGATTAGCACTGAAATATTTTCACAAGAACGGATTTGGAGCTAGACTCAAGGTAAATTACTGACATTTTAAAGAAACACGAGTCTGGTTATGACACGCCCACTGGCCACTTTATTTGGTACACCTGTCCAACTGCTCGTTCCTAATCAACCAATTACATGGTAGCAACTCAATGCATTTAGACATGTAGATGTGGTCAAGATGATTACATTTTACATTTATATTCATGCATTTAGCAGACGCTTTTATCCAAAGCAACGTACAAAAAGAGGGTTAAACATTGAACTACGATGTAATTTACTCAGTTACCTGCAATATTCTAGAAGAGGATTTAGCATTAATGATGACACTCATTTACAGCATTTAGGTAAACACACAAGGCCCAAGTACCATACATTAAGTGCTGAATAATATAAGGGGGGGTAATAAGTGCATTTGGATCTTTCAGGGCAATACACTCGGAAGAGCTGGGTCTTCAAGGATTTGTTGAAGGTGGAAAGAGAATCTGATGCTCTGATAGTGCATGTATTACTGTATTTTTTGTGCACTGCAAGCGTTTGTGTAACCAAAAACAAATTCCTTGTATGTGTGAGCATACTTGGCCAATAAAGCCTGATTCTGATTCTGATGTAAGGTTGTTCCACAAGCGAGAAACTGCAAATGAGAAGAGTTTAGATTGACCTGCACGGGGCTTTGGTCGCGTAAGTTGGCGCTCCTTGGAGGAACGGAGCGGGCGGGCAGTGATGTAAGGCTTTAAGTGGGGGTTTGAGGTAGATGGGTGCTCATCCATCAAACACTCTGTATACCAGCATTGGTGATTTGAATATAATGATCTACTGCAGTTCAAACTGAGCATCATAACGGGGAAGAAAGGTGATTTAAGTGACTTTGAACGTGGCATGGTTGTTGGTCAGAGTATTTCAGAAACTGTTAATCTACTAAGATTTTCACTCACAACCGTTTCAAGGGTTTACAGAGAACGGTCTGAAAAAGAGAAAATATCCGGTAGGTTCTGTGGGTTAAAATGCCTTGTTGATGCCAGAGGTCAGAGGTGAATGGTCCGACTGGTTGGAGCTGATAGAAGGCAACAGTAACTCAAATAATCACTCATTACAATCAAGGTATGCAGAAGATCATCTCTGAATGCACAACACGTCCTACCTTGAGGCAGACGGTCTACAGAAGCAGAAGACCACACCGGGTGCCACTCCTGTCAGTTAAGAACAGGAAACTGAGCCTACAATTTGAAATTGGACAATAGAAGAATGGAAAAACATTGCCTGGTCTGATTGCGACCCATAGAAAAAAAAGATGGAGGAAGCTGAGAAAACCAGATAGCTAAACTCGGCACAGCTTGCTTCGGACGTTGTTTACGTCCAGATTTAACGGGTCTGGCTTCTTCTGCTGCACGATTACGATGCAAGTCTCACGTCAATGAAAAAAAAAGACCATCATGTCCTTTAGGATGATTAAGACCTTATTGAGGCTTGGCATATTGTTTTGCAACCTCAGAATAGAGGCCGAATGCATAATATGCCATACTTTTTAAAATTGCTTTAGCTAGTAATAAAGTTAAGGAGCTCAATAACCTAATCCTGATTCAGTGGTTTTCAAATCTCTGGAGTACTTTGGTGAAAACTACGTAGGTGATTCAGCCAATCGATCAGTCGTGATGGACGAGGGGCTGCAGACTACAACGCCTGGATTCAAAAATCCCTGATCTAAATGACAAAACAGCTAGATATAGGAACCCCCAAATTAAAGTCAATTTACTTGTTTCCTCTGCGCTCCTGGGGAGG
>JAVLVB010000646.1:1611821-1643311 GCA_032876305.1 Orestias chungarensis
TATAAATGTTTAATGATAAGCACAGCAGTGTTTCTTATTTTGCATAAAATACAGGTTCATTCTTATTCCCGATTCTGTAAGCAGGACAGAAAGGGAATAATTTTCAGTGCAGTAAAAACAGAAAGCAGCAGGAAGAGAAAAAACTTAATCTCAACAGTCAAATATTCATTTCCGATCGTCCACACACCAGCGGGACGTTCAATTTAGCAGGAAAGGAAAGAGAAATGTTTAATATTTATCCTTTCAGAACAGAATGGTTCATTTCCATTAAATGTTTTAAATCTTCCATATATGCTGGCAGCCTGAGCTTTCAATCAGATTATTTTACAGTTTATCCCAGATAAAAAAATATTTTTTTAAAAACCCTCAGTGCAGATCTATTTATTCCCATTTATTGCAAGGATAATCCCTTCATGAATCCGTCCAAACGGTTTCCTGCTACTATCTGCGTCTCTTCGTGGCATCAGCGGGCAAATCAAAGCGTCCCAGATGTGCTTCTCCTTGAGGCCGGTAAGCTGCTAGCAGACCTCTGAAGATAAGCGACTGTCTCTGCCCCTTTAGAGATGCCTCAGTGGCAGAGACGAGATCACCAGATGCTCATCCATGAGTGTGAAACTAGTATTTGTTATTATCTTATTAATATTGAGTCGTCTCAGTGTGAATGCTGTATGCAATCTTCTGGCTTTCCTTAGATTGGACATTTTTAAACTGATTTCTTTATAACATATTTACGCAGTGTCTCAAACTTGGGTCGAGCTATAAGTAGGAAAACTTTAGGACTCATAAAGTGAAGAGGGAAAGGAGACAAAACTTCCTAGAATAAATACATGGTGTACTTTCTTTTAACCGTACCTCTAGAATCTGCTGCACGCTGCACCTTAAATGCCTCAATAGTACCCAAATGTAGCGTGCGGTTACCACCAAATCCATCAATTCCTGCACAAGCAACACGTTTTTGTACTGTAAATGTACCTGGATTTAATAATACGACTGTCATTTCTACATGGGAAGAAACATTAAGGTGGGACTGGTAGACAGAAAGATGTCAGCCACACACTAAAACATAGGCTGCTTCTGGTCTAATTAATGACATATTTATGTGTATTATTATAAAAATATTATGATATGATATTATTACAAAGCCGAATCATAAATAGTTATAGAACAGTTTTATTCTCCCAGTATCCAGTACCAGCTATTCTAAACAAGTAATTCAGTTCATTTTCCAACAGAATTGTTTTATTTACAATATTTACAGTTATAATGTGTAAAGTTGTCATGTAACAATAAATAATTGCCAGCGATTTATTTTATTCTGAAAATACCGGGCAACACTAGGTATTGTAAAGCTAAAAGGGCAAAATTGTCGTTGTGTTAGCAAAGGTGACTTGACTGGAGGGTAACTGTGACTTAATATTCCGCGACACCCTCCAAAATGATTCAGTTCAACTCTTAATTTATTAACCAGCATATTTAAAATCAGGCTAATAAAATGCATCAGGTTTGATTTTGTCTCAAGGACACTGAGAGTCTTTCTCACGGGATGCTGACAGGTACCAGTTCTTGCCTGAACAGAGATGATCTTCATTATTGTTCCAACCCTCCAGATATTGTTGAAAATATTCCAAATTACAGAAAGAAATCCCCCTCACCGTTTTCCTTTTCAACGCTTTTTTTCACAAAATGAAATAAAACTTTCAGAATGAAAGCTGAGAGAGGGAGAGTGGGGAAATGACCTGAATCATCCTGAGCTGTCACCACCATTGTGTTGATGAACTCGCTGAAGTGGGTCGATGTTAAAGCAGCAGCAGAAAAGCACATAAGTGAGGAATTTCATTAGCATACAGTTACTGAGATCTACGAAAGCAGCTAGGAAGCGCTCTCACAACCATGTTTGCTTTTACAGGAATCCTACAGTTTTGCTTTTTTGGGGCATCAGATCCCTCTATATGTTGTCTGTAGGATGATACTGCAGGTATTGAGGCTACCCTCACCTTACTGTCTTGTTCTTTGACAGCTACTTAGTTTCCTTGGCTGTCGTTCAAGATATCATGGTACAAATCCACATCACACATTCGTAGAACGTGATGCTTCCAGCTCCGTGTTTAACCATGGACATGGAGTTTTTATAGGTCATATTCAGGATTTAAGTTACTGTTATTTTGTTATCAAAAGAGGCTCTCTTGTTTTTTTAAGGCTTCTTAACCGCATGAACCAGAGGACTCTAAGGAGTAGAATAAAGAAATACAGGGTTTATTGAATGTTTGGGTTCTTGAGTTCTTGAAAACGGAACGACGTGGGGGACAGGAAGCTTCTGGTGGTTGAGGATAGAGACGGTGAGTGGTAGCAGATGTTAGATGGTTTGACTGGAGTTGATGTTACTTTTCTTGAAGATGGTGACACCAGGAGGAACTGAGTGGGCTGAGGGTCTTGTGTATGAGTCCAGAGGTTACGGTGGTCCACGGGGTTCACAGGAGGTTGGATGGTTGTTGCTGGAGCGGACAGATCGAGCTGAGCAGATGAGGAACGATGACCAGTGGCTTTTGCAGAAGGATGTGAACATGGAAGAGTTCTGACTGATGTAGGTGTTTCTTTAGTTTACTGGAGCAAAACTTGAGTCTATGAAGCACAAACGAGGAAAAAACAGCAAAAACACTTTGCTAGAAGCTACTAGACGTTACTAGAAATGTGGCACTGAGGAACTTGATTGGTTACGAGTTGCAACACAACAATCAAGCGATGAGTAGCTGATCCACCACTCCTCAAGTACAGCTCAGGCTCGACCGATCATGGAGTACACCTGTGCAGAATGACGCTCCAGCCAGGGTGGAGCTCTGGCAACCCCCAGTGGACAACCTAGAGAGGTGAGAAACCTTGTCTCTGACAAAGGCATTTCGATGTAAATAGATAGATGCGTAGGTTAGACCAGTGGTGCACACAGTTTTTGAGCTACTTAAAAGATGACCAATCCTAAGGGATCTAATTAAAAATTAAATGCACAACGCCTATTTATTTTATATTATTTACATAATTTTTATCGTATATTTTCTCCTTTTAGGCTGACGTATAATTTAAATGTTATCTCTAAAACATATAAGTTTGTCTTGTCTTAGTGCATTTACCAACTGTGGAATGTATATGTTTTTCCCCAAGCACAAGCAGAAATGGATAAGTCTATAAATACATAGATATACGTGTCTGTATACATATAAATATATGTACATATATATATAGAGCTCAGTGTTTGGTGCTTCCCCGTCCTGTAGCTCCCCTAGCTCCGTCTCTGCTAAGAGCTACGCGACACCTTAGTTTGCTAGGGCGGCTAACGCAAAGCTAATGTAGAGTTAGCGTGTATTTGGCTGCCTAAATGAGCATCAGTTATTTGCCCGGTATGTGAATCAAAAAACAAGCGGAAGGATAGATGGATGCGGCTATTTACTTCCTGTAATGCCACGCGATCAATGTATTGGGCACCCCTGGGTTAGAACATAAAGAGAATAAAAAATAAAGTATGCAACACAAAAAACTGGTCTGATGGAAGGCATCAGAAAATATAGATTACTATGAGATATCTTTTTTTCCCAATGTTTAAAGGGAAACTTTCTTCTTCGTTGCACGTCGAGACCATGGCTAATATTTTGGGAAGAAGTAAAGCTCAACCACGAAAGCTCAACCATCTACAGAGTCTGGCTGTGGCAGATCTACTACAAAATCCCAACATGCTGTAAAGCCGGACATTGCTAACGTTCGACTCTTGACGCTCCGATCTGATGTCTTCCTGGCAGACGGGATTCAACCAACTTAAACTATAGGTGATTTATCTGTATTCAATATGATTCTGTATCGAGAGAGTTTTCTTGTAAGTAAAGAGAGACTGTTTGTATTTTGTGTTTGCTAATCGATTTAGTTCAGTTTATTTATGCAGCGCCATTTCACAAAACTTCATCTAAAGAAAATTGATGAGAAGGAAAGAGTTAGTAACGATGGCTGCCGTTGTGTCGTGGACGTTAAAGGAATCACGCTAACTGAGCGTCCATGTGGCGACAGTGGAGAGGAAAACTTCCCTTTAACAGGGAATCCTCCATGGCTGACAGATGGATTTAGAAGACAAAAAGAGAGGCAGGATCACGTTCTTACATAAAACACAAGACTTAGTTCTGTTTATGAAAGTCACAGCTAACAGAACGCCAGATCAGGTGTAAAAACAAAAATAACCAACCAAAGGTAATGGTCAAAATAACGGCAACTAACGAATTAATTGCATATAAAAAAAGCAGCAGAGTTAAATCTCATCAGATTGTCTAACTGACGCCTGAGATGCTAAGTCAAGCAGAACCGTCCTTCTACACTGACTGCGGCCTCAAAATGGTCAGAAAACCTGAGCGGGGTGCACTTCCTCTCCCTTGTGACCAATGAGTGTGAAGGAATATGCAGGACGAGTCTGCAAGATGCAAATCCCTAATGAAGTTAACCTTATTCTGTTTACATTCAGCCGGACTGAAAACGAGCGTCTGAGCACTGAGTAACGCAAACATCAATTTATGTGGGAACCAAGTGAGGGCCCACTTTGTCTTCCACACACACAACGCTGGTCGTTTGAGTGTCTGTGGGAGTTGTTCCTGTACAATTCCCCACTGCCTTGTTTAAACATGCGTGGAAAGTATTATCCTAAAAAAAAAAAACTGTCATGAAACAGACCTCGTTCTGCCGCTTTCCTGGGGTTAAGAAGCTCCAGGCAGGCAAGGTCGAACAAAACACACAGTATGTGGATATTTTCTGTCTCGGTTTTACCCCCACAGTAGATTTGCAGAAGGTGGGATTTCAGCAGCAACATTTTCTCTATCACTGTTGCATTAAAAATGACAAATAGATTTGTGTACAGTTTAATATATCAGAAACAATTTGAGCACCTGGCTGAAAAAAAGAGATGAATATAAAAAGGTTTCTTCTGATGTGTTGATAAAGTTAAACCTGGTTGGTTTCTGGTTCGGTTAAAACACCAGACAGACGGGGGATATATAATCGAATCTTTCTCACATATCCGACTTTTTTACCAGAGGCTGACTGACCCAGTTCCACTTCCATTTTGCAATGTCGCATTTTATCCGACATTTATTTTTTTGACGTGCGTCATAACTGAAGAAGACGGACTTGGTATATCTGGACGTAAACAATGTCTTAAGCAAGCAGTGCCGGGTTTGGGTGTTTAGGTGCTATTTAGGTGTTTTCCTTTTAGCTTATTTTGTCTTTTTATGATCTTGTGGCAATACGTTCAGCTCTCATTGCTCAACAACTGATTTCAACAAAAAAATGTATCAAAACCTGCAATGCATCCACAGCCTTAATTGCTCTGAATATGTAACTCAGTTAGAGTTAACTTAACGGCGAACACAGTTGCAATAATGGAGGTACTGTTGGACATTTGAGGAGACATTTTCTTATCAGTCCAAATTAAATGCACAACAACGTATTAACAGGGTGCCTAATAAGTCACATTTAATATTAATATTACACAACTGCTATCAAGTTCAACGCCTTTTGGTGGAACAGAGACACGGAGGCACAAACAGATGCTGACTAGTAAAGAAAGCAAGACAATGAAACAAATGAGTGAAATAGCAATTAAACCGAGACAGCGTTCATCAAACCTGCACATGACGGCAAACGAAAGCGAAAAACAAGCAGAATCAAACATGCACAACTTGCACAAAGTGTCTTCTGAATGTAAATGTCTGCACTCAGTGAGGTTACTTTAGTCTAGAGCTATGGGCTTACTTAAATGCATATTTTTGCTCAATTCCCTTAAATCTAATGAGTGGGAAAAACACCATTATTCACGTAACACAGAAAAAGCAGCAGAGAAATCTCAGAAACCCCCAGAAACTGACAAAATACAAAAAAATATATAAATAGAGATTTTGTTTAACTGGGGTTTTGCTTCCCGTTCTCAATCATTTCTGAATAAACAAATAAATTAATCACTCTTAGATCCATTCATTAAATGTTTTTCTTGGGATTTTGCTTACACTGGACTATTTGTCTCCATCAGGGAAATTAACTGATGAAACTAAAATGCTTTATCGTTTCTGACGAAAAGAGGCGATACTTCTGCAGGATCCTTATACTAATGAATTATAACAGCAGCATTTTGTCAGGGTTTGTAAGATGAGAGGCGGATCGAAGCTCAGACAAAAGCTCGTTATTCACATTAAGGTTTAAAAATTACAAAAAGCCTGAAAGAGAACGTGAAATAAAAGGGTTGAGAGTGAAGAGTGCCGAGTTAAAATAAATTAACTTAATAAAGATTTAATTCACTTACAAAAATAATAATAATGATTTATTAAACATAAAAATGATATGAACTTCAGATAAATAAATTTATTTCACTTCCAGAACTACATATGTTTTGTTCATAATTCAGTAAGGGATTTCATGTTCTGTTTCATGTTCTGACCCTATCTGTTGCCAGATAGGGTCGAAGTTTTCCAGCCCAAAAATCTGTTGAAAACTGCCACATCACACAACAACCAATTAATATATTGTTATATTTACTGTGTGAACATGAACACACTTCAGTTAATTTAACATTACGTGTCAAAACGCTAAAATCCAACAAAATCTGCGCAGAATTGTTCTCCATAAACAACTCTGACCCAGACACAAAAGCGGGTTTTTTTCTTCTCCTTATATTTCCCCAACTTCGGCATCTTCCCGCTTAGTTTATCCACCTGCTCCTAAAACTAGCATAATTTGTGGCGCTACTATCTATGTTGTAAACGCCCTGGTAGATGACGTTGGCTAGTTAAGGGTAGATGAGGCGTCATGAAGCGTTTCGACCCAGCAAAACTGTATTGATACTGTGTCACTAAATACTGACACCTGCTGGATATTAAAATCCCTACAGGAAACGTAGATAGACTGATCTGATGAACCAGTGTAGACAATAACATTTAACTCATTTTAGGTTATGGTATATTATATATTATGTGATATTCTTAGATAAAGTCAATAAATAATGTGAACATGAACCATAAAGTGAAAATGTAAGTGAATGTGTTTGAAATGAGGATGCTTGTAGACTTGTAGATGTTTAACAAATTTTTATTCAAAAAAATATGTTTTTCCAACGTTTTGAAATTTAGTCTGTTACGCTTTCTCGAGTAAGAGTCAATTTCAGCTGAATTTTGAAGCTGAAAAGAACTGGATGAAAGAACGAAATGTAAACAATTCCCTTATTTTCTGATGTAAGATCAAAATGGTCCCACACTGCGGAAATCTTTCGTTTGCCAAGATCAAGAATTATTTTCGCAAATGCTTCCCGTTGAGAGATTGGCTTCTTATAAACACAGTTTGGTGCTTCAGTGTCATTTTTGAAACAGTTGCTGTATCGGTCACATGACTTTCTGAAATCAATACCCGCACCAACACGGGTTTTAGTCTATGAGGTTGATACATGCGTCAACGCATCGGTGTTGCCAGACCCATCACTCAGGTTAGCTAATCAGTCATGGAGAACGGTCAGGGAGGCTTTGCTATGAACCAGTAATGGGTGGACATGTGTTTCAATAGGTTAACTCAAAAACCGCCAATCTGACTTCAAACCAGCCCAAATTATTTCCACCCGCCCAAAAAAATTTTTACACTCAAAATCAAATCAAAAACCGCCCAATCTGGCAACACTGTTCATGTTTCTATGCTGAATCATATAACAACCAGTGGGCGGGATTAGGGCAGACCCTGAGATCTGATCGGCTGCTCCAAACAGCAAGTAAAAACAAGTTTGCTATGAACCTTGGACAATATTTTCCATGTAAGTGTGAAATGAACCAAAAAATATATATATATTTTTTATTTATTTCTGTTATAAGTTAAAAAGCGCAACACTTGCCCCGGCCAATCATTGACGCTCGTTAACGCTCTTTTGTGAACTTATTAGACATATTTCTGACCAAACTAGATATATAGATGCTAGAACTTCTCATACAGAGTTTGTTGTATATAAATTATTTTTTATATTGCCACATTTCCAGTTGAAATACTAATCTTAGCAAATTTGGAGGAAGCTCTCTTGGCCAATCAGATGTTAGGATCTCCACAGAAGATAGCCTAACCCCGCCCACTAGATTTGATAGTTTAAAATTATTCACAATGTAGTGCAGCACAGAAACATGAAAATAATTTATAAAAGCATTCATGAGAAATCTATTTATTTTTATGTTTAATAAATTATTTCTCTATTTTTTTCCGGTTTTAATACAGAAATGAATTCATATGTTAACTGTTTATTGTTCTTTGGCACTCTTCACTCTCCATAGCCTATGAACACTGGAGATTATAAAGGAGCAGCGGTGACACAACTGAGAACACGCTAACTCACCTGGGAAATCAAGGAACGACGCACACCTGGAACTAATTACAGAGGGAGGAGACGAATCAGATCACGGCTGAAGAAGAAGATCGAAATACAAACATCCAGAACCCAAAACATCCTAACACTGTAACACCTTTTCCCTTCAACTTGACTGCAAACCAATTTGCTTGACATTTGTTGTCAATTACTTTTTACAAATTTTAAACCACTGCTCCTTAGTTGTGATGCATGCTTTCTGCTTCTCCCCTCAGGATGTTTGGAGTCAGAAATATTTGGTTTGTGCCTCTCCATCGTGATCGTTTTCTGAGCCACAGCAGCCCACCAGCATCCCTGACGGATGCAGCAGCGAGAGAATCTGGCTGCTGGCCACGCTCAACCTCCACCTCCTCATCTGTCAGAGGTTCATGGCTGAGAGGGGGCCTCCGCGAGAGATCCTGCTCCTCCCATCTCTCTGGAAAAGCGAGGTGGATGGCCGGATAAAATCCAAAATAAACAACATGATTGAAAAGCATCTCAACGGGATTAGAGAGCCGACACTGAGCGTGAAGGAAGAATATGCAGAGCAGCCTTACTTAAAAATAAAAAATAAACTTGGTGCGTACAGTAAAAAAAAAAAAAAAGCTGACAGACTTTGCAAAACATCCTCATTGTCAGCACTTGACTCTGTTGCCATGGAATCACATCCTCCAAACCTCAGTACAAGTATTGCTTTCACGCCTGCATCCATTCACTGCAAAAACTCTTCTTCTAACCGCAAAGGCGGAGCTAGACTTTTGTTCTTGGGGGGACCATAGGGTGGCCAAGGTTATTTTAGGGGGCCCATAGGCAATGACAATTAGGCAATTTGTTTCTCAAACAATCAAGTGCAATTGGAGTCTCTAAACATTGAAATATATTTAAGTATATAATAAGCATACAGAAAATTAGATTTGTGAATGTAATTCGGAGTTTATTAACAATATTCCAAATGTAAAACACAATTTAGCAATAATTTTTCAGCAAATAACCATTTTACATGAATGAAAATCCACACACATTCACTCACAGTCAATAACACCGTTACTCACTCACTCGAAAAAAAGGTATCAACTGTCAGCTGATGATCTTTCTGTCGCCCCAGCCACTCAACAGCAGGAGCTTTTTTTGTTACGAATTTAAATACAATTAACTTAGGATATGTGATTATTGGTCATTTATTGGTCATCACCCCTATCCCCCTCTATTTTGTTCAGCCGCCAATGTATGTATATCTATCTATCTATAGATATATCTACATGCGTGTCACTCAGGGGGAAAACCAAACATTTAATATTTTTTACAGACACATAATGATGTTAAATTCCCACTTACAAATCATCTTCTATTAAATATTTAATTTAAGGCAACAAAACATGAAATGGCTGATTGTCCAAATTAAATGTAGACGTTAATGTGGAGCAGCTTGTCATCTGTATACATCATGAGATGTAACGTTAACTTTATACCCATAGCAAAACGATCTCCTATCTGAACACCAAAGTTATTTTAATCAGTCACTCATTAGGAAACAATTATGAAAATGACTTTAGAATCAGGATCTCACTGTCCATTAAAAACTTGTACTTGATCTATCTGAATCCAAATTCAGCTGAAATTGACTCTTAGTCGAAAAAGCGTAACAGATTAAATTTCAAAACGTATTTTTTTTAATAAAATCAGTGAAGAAAATCCTCAGTCCATAAGCATCCTCATTTCAAACACATTCACGAAAATTTTCACTTTATGGTTCATGTTCACATTATTTATTGACTGTATCTAAGTATATCACATATTTTCAGTTTAACATAATATATTTAATAATATAATATACAATAACATACAATAAGTTAAATTTTATTGTTCATGTTTTCCTATCCACAAACCATTTTTATTTTTGTATTGTCATCCATGTTCCTTACTCGACCCCAAAGCGACCTGCATGTCCGAGAAGAAGAACGTAGATGTCCTTCAGCGGCGCCACATTTACGTCAGTAACAACGGACACAGCCGTCTGAAAATGGAAAAATGGAAGAAAAAAAAGCTAGACTCGACACTGCTTGCTTCGGACATTGTTTAAGTCCAGATTTACCACTTCTGGCTTCTTCTGATGCACAATAATGACGCACGTCTCACGTTGATGACATGGAAGTTGAATAAAATACAACATAACTGTTCTGACTCCAACAATAACGTATCAAATCTAGTATCAGAAGTAGCACTATTGTAAATTTTTGGGGGTGTGAAAAGATTGGAATTGGGTGGTTCAAACTGCTATGAAAAACTGTGAATGTCGTCTATGGGATTAAGGAAAAAGGTTGGATGGATGGTTTGTAGTTGCATGGTCACAAAATTCTAAAAAGCTTTTTGTATAAATTATTTTGCGTGACATTTATAAAAACATACATTGATTTGTTCTTTATGGCGAATATGTTTTTTGTTTGTTTATTTTATAAATGCACATGTAAATTAAAGATAAGGTGGGTTTTAATCTATTGTTTTGTTTTTGCCTTAGAAGCAATAATTCACCCCACTTTTTTTTAACAATATTTTTATTGAATTTTTTACAGACACCTCATATAACCACCACCGTTAACAACAACAGGCGTCCTCTTTGTAAAACACATCTGCAAATCTACATTGTAAATATACAGGAGACAACAGTTCAACATAGAGCCTCTGTTGCTCATTGTCAACCCGGTCCAGTCTGTGTCATCTTTAGAAATCTTCTTCCTCCTGAGACAAGTCCACCCCTTCCATAAATGTCCAGAGGGGTCTCTCACTTTTTCCTTTTAGTAAATAACTTGCAGGGGTAAAGTCTTCAACATTTATAAAAGCCATTGTTTGATACCGGGTACAGTTGTTTTCTTTCAGAGCAGTTCAATTAGCTTGTAATAGACACATGTCAATTACTAACTTTTCACATTTGGTAAACAGATTATTTTTGGGATACACACCTAGAATAAAAAACTCTGAAACCAGGGGAATGTCTTGGGGGACAAGATGTTCTATAGTTAGTTTAATTGTTTTCGAAAAGGTTTTAATTAACCTGTATTCCCAAATACAATAAAATAAAGTCCCTTTTTCCCCCAAACATTTTGTACAGGTATCTGGTTTATTAGAATTGTACCGGTTTAAAGTAACTGGTGTAATATAACCATTTATGTTGTAGTAACCTTAACCGTGAGTTAATTCACCCAATTTTTAAAAATAATTCCCACTCGCTGTAATCCTGCAATGTTTTTTATTATCTCTTTATAAGAAATCAAACCGATAGTAATATTCTTTCAGCACCAGATGGTAAATTAGCTTGTTGTTTCTTTTGGAAGCACTTAATTCATTTAATTGTTGCCCACATTTGGACTGTGTGTTGGCTCAGTGGTCGGAGGAGTAACGCTGCTCACAGGTAGTTTCAAATTAAAACTAAAGAAACACACACCTCTAATCCATCCTGAAATTATTCCCGTAGTTTTAATTAATGTAAAACCTTTAATAAGGATTAGCAAAAATCTCCTTCCGCCAATCATCAGAGTATTTTGTCCAGGACCTGAAGCAGACAGATTAACTTTTCACTAAATCATTTTGTAATACTTTTCTTTCCAGTCATAAATTGCAGAAGATAACAAATGAATATTCCAAGTTATTGTTCAACTTTTATTATAAATAAATATCCAAAGGTGATTAGAAAGTTTTCTGACATGATTGTTTATTCTGGATTGAAGAATGTGAGGACGAACAATGTAGCTCTGCCAAATAGAAATGGTAAGTTATTAAAAATCGATCAGAAACGGTTCATTATCCTTCTACTTCATATCAGCGTGTGGCACACTTTTCCAAATTTAACCTGCATCTGCTTTAAAAGCACAAGTTTTTATATTTACTTACATTATGTAGAGAAAGTGATGATGATAATATGTGAACATAAAAAACTTATTATAGCAATATCTATTTTCTGTCAGGAATTTTCATCGCAGAATACCAGTAGTGTAGGAATAATGTTTATATTTCCTCTTGTATTTTATTTAAATAGTAAACCACATGTTTTTGTTTTCTTAATTTTCCATCATTTTGGGATTTAGCAAAAATTTTGTGAGGAAAAAGTGCTTTTTTCTAAAACCTTTTTCTATTAAATCAACAAGAAAACACTTTTCCAGGTTGATGCTTAAAAATGATTCTTAACAGAACCAGCGTAAAATGTGGCTGTTTGGTTGTTGACCCCTGAGTTAGAGCAACGCCACCTCGTGTTTCCTAATTTAAACATCTAACTTGCTCTAGGTTAAATACTACGGTTCTAAAACTCTTGAAACATGTAATGTCTGACAAACCATTGAGTCACCTTGCTTTTAAGCTCTCCTACTGTGCTGTGTAACTCCCACTGTTGATGATGCATGCTCGTTTCCCCAAAAATGATGGAAACAGCCCAATCTTAACGAAGCACCAAAATTTGAAAGCAACGAAATTAACTCAGTTCCAGAATTTGTTCTTTTGATGGCAATGCTACTGCCAGACACCAGAGTTCTGGTATGTTCAGGGGCAAATTTTTCTACAAAATAATACACTTCCTGAGCAAAACGCCACCGTAATGAGCTTTCTATAGCTGTTGTTCTTTCGGGAACTTAAAACAGAAACGAAGCTGCCGGGTGTTTCATGTTTAATTTTAAATGGGGTGACTTCTGAATATTAAGCAACCTCTTGGCAGAGCAACTGTCTCCAGTGCGTGTTGACCTACAAAAGTCTCAACCTTGATCAGAACTGGGCAAAATGGGAAACGTTTTGCCATCTATGAGCAGACCATTCAGATTTTCTGACTGAGATTAGTTGACTCATGAACACGTAAAGCTTTGTTCTTGCTGACCTTGTGTCATCCGATAACATTTTTGCCATTTCCTGTTTTTAACCACTAAAAGGTTGTTTCCTCCAAAGTGACAGATATGATCTCTTCTATTACTTTTCAGCAGTTTTAGTTCTGCTTGTGACTCAGCAAATGAAAAAGATCTCATTTTTGTGGCCCACTGAAGAATGAGTCAGTTTGCTTTTTGTGCATGTGTACAATTTATATAACGAAACTGCAGATTTTTTTTTTCTTTTGCATCTGTCCCAAGAGTTGTTAATGGGATGAGCTTGAAGATACATTTTCAGCAATGAGAAATGTTCACTGTAATGAAGGCGATGATCCATAACTTTCTGCAGAGCTTTTCTAATTCATCCTTGTCGGATGGAGATCCCACATGCCTTTGGTGTGGAAATCGTTGTTCTAAATGACTAATTCATATTAATTTCCAGGCAAAAATGAACGTTTTAGAGAGCTGGTTATTAAAGAATTTCATTTTGCCAGTAGAATACATAATTTTCTCATTACACAGTACTCGATCACACAGAGAGAGGGATTCTCTATCTGTCAATCATTCTAAATTTTATATCTGTGTTGATTTGGACACTGTCACGGTACGCTGTTATGTTTCGGACCCAGATGCAGAAGATGGAGACTGCGTTGAATGAGACGAGGATTTTATTGCAGGTTTGGATGATGAACACAGGAACCCAGAACAGCAATGGACAGCAGAACAGAGACCTAACGTGGATGATCGAGTGGTGAGTGATTAGGAGAACCAGGTATATAAGCTGGGAGGATGAGAAGTGGAACAAAGGAAGTAATTAGACAGCAGAGTGATTACAGGTGTGTGTGGTTAAGAGAGAAGCTGGGCAGAGAGAAAATGTCATCAGGAAACAAGAGGGAAATGTAAGCAATGGGAGAAGGAAAATACAGAAAATATTAATCAAACAGAACTACTAGACATACAAAGGAAGGCACTAAAAACTAAATGGTAAAACTAGGAGGGAAAAGGAGAATATATCTGAACATACTGAGACGATAACTAGAAACAATAACTTGGGAAACACTAACCACGAACAAACACACCATGACAGACACATGTTTCTATCCAGGTCCTGGACGGCTTTTCTCTTTTTTTTAATATTATATTTAATATTTCAAAGACATTGTAAAATGAATGCAGTCTAACTGGTGCCAGGCCCACAGCATCACACATCCTGAAACAAACCAAACCGCAGTAATCATGAACCTTCCCACAGTTGCATTTTTGACTTTACTATTAAAGGTCAATTTTTAAAGCGTTTGCATTCTGAATAGTTATGTCACATTGTATGTGACTTTTCCTGTATTAACGTGAGTACTGCATAGTAATTATCCAACAGTAAAAGTCAGACTTGGTAAGGACGGACGTAATTTTGGGGGGGACAGTGTTTATTAATATTTTTAAGACAACTATACCTTTGAATACATGCATATTTTATAATCAATTGTTTGTTAACTATAACTTGGAAAGTATACAAAGCATACAAAAATAAAATTAAAAAAAGAAATACAAAACAATCTAAACATGCAAAGCACACAAAAATAAAAGTAACAAAAGAAGAAAGAAGAGTTTCTTGAAATTGCAGTGAACGTGGATAGGATGATTAGCATCAGCGTTAGTAATAAGGTGCGTTGATTTCGTCTATGTGTTGAACCAGCTCTCATTGGGGTAATTTACACCCCAGGGAACAGTGTCAACATTTACAAGCTCAGACATGAAACGTACAAAATGACACTTAAATCAAGAATCAGTTTATTTATATAGCGCCAATTTACAACAGATGTCGTCTCAAGGCACTTTACAAGAAAATCAATTAAAATCAAAGATACATCATAAACAAATCAATTTGAAAAAGTTTCCAATCTATCGAACCCCAGCATTCACTCCTGTGGAATCAGCAGACCGAAACAATGGTTTGTCATTGACTTTACAGCAATCCCTCATACTGAGCATGCATGTAGCGACAGTGGAGAGGAAAAACTCCCCTTTAACAGGAAGAAACCTCCAGCAGAACCAGGCTCAGTACAAGCAGCCGTCTGCCGCGACCGCCTGGAGGTTTGAAGAGACAGAAAACTAAATTAGAAGCACAGGAAACTGAAATAAAAGAGATTATAGCAGCAGTTGTAGAACGTCACTGGAAGCATCTCAGCACATGTTCTCATCCAAGAAGCTGTCTAAGCTAACAGAACCAGCCCAGGTGTGGCTACTATGGAGAGAAGAACACTAAGAGAAAACAAAAGGTTAACAAGGTTGAAATAACGGTAACTAAGTAGATTGGACAAAGGAAGAAAGTAGCAGAGAGAGAAGTGGTCAGATTGTCCTCCAGCAGTCTAAGGCTATTGCAGCATAACAACAACAAAAAAAATCCGGAATATTATAAACAGATGTGGAACAGATCAGATGATGCCCTTATTAACATAATTATGGGTTTTAATCGTTAGGTGAAGAACAATTATAAAGCTTTTGGATTTTTCTTACAGACTCAATATTGTGTCCATCAATCATTGGCTATAGCTGCTGATGTTATGATTCTGGGCCATCTGCCTGCTGTTTCTCTGCCCTTCGGTTTAGCGTCTTTTTTTCCTATGAAAAGCACTTTGAATTGTTTTGTACACGAAAATGTGCTATACAAATAAACTTGCCTTGCCTTGCCAAATAAGTAATTCGCTGCACCCGTGCGGTCCCTATTAGCTCATTAGCTCAGGTCATGCACCGGTTTTCTTTGCTTTATATACAGCTGTCTGGGAGACTTAAGACGTTGTTCTTCCTGCTGGATTCCTCACCTTACCTTGACCTTCTTGGGTTTTCTTGCCGCTTCCTCTATTTCTGTACAACAACCCTGATCACGGTTCTGACCCCTTTCATTTTCCCTAAATACCGATTTAATCCTAATCCATGGATATGTTTGCTTCACTCTTCCTCTATGTTACTGACTCTGCTTTAGTGTTCTGTCCACCTAGTTCTGCCAAGCCTCCAGGTTCCTAAACCTCCTCCTTCCTCCTCCTCTTGAAAGTGTTAGTGGCTTCTTGGACTGTATTGGTTCATTTCAGAGTCATTACAGCTACGAACTTACGAATAATGCTTGGTCCTCCATACTGGTGGAACAGGCGGCAGCCCCTTAAAAAAGCAACAAAGTTCGTGGAAACCCGAACTTTATGAGTTCAACAATGAGCTCTTTCAGTGGAAACACCCTGTGTTAACTTAGGATCAAGTCCAATGAGATGTAAAACTAGCTGCACTGTGAGTAATGTTCATGAAATGATGGAGCCTTTGTTGGATCTTTGGTTGTCGACAGCTTGGGTTGGCTTCTTGCAGACCTTGATTAAGTGATGATCCTTCAAAAGAACCATCTGAAAAAAAAGTTTAAGTTTTAGGGTACATTTTTGCTTCCCTCCTAAAAGAAATAATTAATTTGGCACGAGAACAATAAGCATTTACATTTTAAGAGGTCCTCCAAATTGCCTGCGAATAAAAGAGGTAGAAAGACAAACAACATCGTTGATACTTGATTGGATACCTGAAAGCTGATTTTGAACGTTTTCTCCTTTTGTTGATCAGCAATTCAATATACAAAGAAATCTCAGTTATCAATGACTTCCCATCTTATTTCACAACGGCTGCACATTGTCAGACCTCCTTTAAAGCCAATTCTGTGGAGTGTTAACTGGTGTGGCAGGTGACATCATGCTGATGAGCTAAAATTAGCTCTGAGCATCAGTCTGATCATCCCACCACTGTGTTCACATATAAAAACATAGCCTTCTCAATGTTCAGTGTAGATAAAAAAATTGACCAACTTGTCTATCTTTAAAGTGAATTGCTTTTATTGGGTTATATTATAGACTAAGATCGATCTGATGATCTTAATGTTCAACGTTCACCCACTATGTGATCCAAATACAAATTTTATGCACTATCATATGAAGAAATTTATTTTGTGCAACTTGTATATCTGATAAAAATGTTGATACATATCCAATGCATCTGGTGTGAGAACATTTGTGTCGTTAATTTTATCTAACTTTTGACATTGACCTGGGACGTGCGTCATAATTGTGCAACAGATGAAGACAGAAGTGGTAAATCTGGACTGAAACAATGTCTGAAGCAAGCAGTGCCGAGTTTAAAGTAGTTTTTTTCTCAGCTTCCTTTATCTTGTTCTGATCTTGTGACGATAAGGTCAGCTCACATTGCTCAACAACTTTAATTCCCTACAACAGACGTCATTTGCAGTTATATAAAGTTTTAACTACCTTCATATCTGGAGGATATGATGGAGGAGAGAGAACCAGCACAGAGAACCAGGCAAGCAGGAGGGGAGCTTAGTGGGAGACTGTGAGCACTGGCAGGAAAAGGAGGAGCAGGAGGGGGAGCAGTGGAGGAGATGATAATGAGGGAACTCAAGCTGTGGGAACACAGAGAGAGAGAGAGAGACAGAGAGCAGGGAAAACTGGAGAACACATACAAGAACAAAACAAAGACTCAACCAAAATAGAAAATAAACTAAAGAAAACAATAACTAATCATGTCCTTTTTTTATCATAATAGTGATAGTAAAACAAGACCCTTACAGCAAAACTGAAGAGAGAACCAAAAACACAGACAATGACACATGAAGACCTAAACCAGGGCCAGACTGGGAGATTTTTTCAGGCCACGAGTCAGATATGTAACCAGGCCACCCTGGGCTTGCCACGCATGCATGTTCCCACACATACATGTTCACACCCACACTTAAATACATGGGCAAAAGCAAAACGCATCTGTGCACGTGCGCAAACACACTTATAGCAAATTCCAAATAAAAAGAATACACAAATGTTCATGTTAGATCTGGGATACATAACAGCAAATTGGCAACAGACAGAAATATTTAACAACACAATCACTTAATAAAATAATGCCACCAAAAAAGCTATTATTACAGTTGAGAGCCATTTATATCAATGCTAGTGTCTGGTAGTTTTCATGTGTTGTTGCTCTACTGTAGAAATGCTTTTGTAACTTCTCCCCAATGCTCTACTTCTCCTGAAGTACCAACAGGACTGGTGTCATCACCATCACCACCTTTGAATAGCAAACATATGTTTACTGTTTTTCCATAAACTGTAATTCATACAGTACGATTATGTAGCCTGTCTCACTGATTTGGCCTTGTACTCATATACAAGATAATAGTAAGATTATATCCGATTAGCTGGACAAATAAATAATGTAAAACGTAAATAATAATAACAATAATAAAGTGGTGTGTAAATCACTGATTTTAACTTCCCAGTCCTTATCTTAATTTAAGGCTAAACCTTTATAGTCTCCATATTTATACCGTAGACTGAATGTGTGCAGCCTCAAGTTCCTTTAGGGGTCTCTGTTTAAACTTTAAACAGCAAATGTTGGTACAAATACATTATTAAACTTAATAATATATATGTTTAACCATAAAATAATATTTGTACCAAGATTTTGTGTGTGCGTGTTTTGTTTTTATAACTTACTTGCAATCTTTATTTTAATGGCAACACGGGGGGACTGACTAAATAAATCTGTTACTTTTCTGCATTTTGCCGCGTCCTCCTCCAGCGCCTTTCTCTTTTTGTCTCCCTCTCTGTTCCTTTTACCCCGGCGGGAGACCCGAGTCGCTTCTCCTCACTTCTTGCACCGCTCGCTAGTTGCACGAGCTGCCCTCAGCAGACACACGCCACGCCCCTTCCTCCACACATGTGTGGTTGATACGGACGTTTGGGGCAGGTCTTAGTCTAAATAAACCAATCGTCTTTCCCTCCTCACATGCTGCTGGCCTGACTGCTGGTCTGTCTATCTGATATTCGCACTCCCGGATTACTTTTCTTTTCTTTTTTTTGAGAATCGCAGGCCAATATTAGGCCGGCGCTTCGGGAATACTCCCGGTTCAACCTATGGCCAGTCCGGGCCTGACCTAAACTGACGGCTGAGGTGAAGACACCTCTCCTAACCTTTTATTTCTTGCAACTGCAAGATGTCTTTAGGTAGGTAGAGGGAAATTTTACACGCAGCAACTTTTAAAAGAATCTACTTATTAACAGCATTTTTAGGCGAGTAGGTTTTTTTATTTGTTTTTGGGTTTCAAAGTAAAAAGTCTTGGTCTTTAGAAGAGACTGATGCTATTACTATTTCTGACATTATCACATTATTCTGATACACAAAGGGTCTCAGGTTCATAACATTTATCAGCACACTTATTTGTTTAGGTCCAGACTCAACATTATAAATTAAAGGCCTTCTCGACTTTCCCATTTTGCGAACTCTGGGAAAGACTCCAGCAACCCAACTGGGAAAATAGAACAGGGCGAAGCAAATAAATGGACGAAGATTCAAATTGAATTCAATAAATCAAATCTGTTTTGCCAGCAAAAAAATAAGCTGTCTCAAAACAACGCAAAAAATGCATCTGAATTTCACTTCCAGAAAATGAAAGGTCATCAATAATGAAGCATTACGCACAATAAATGCGTCTTCAATTTATTTTAATCATTTTTCAATGTGATTGCTGTTCCAATCCAGCACTACCACGGCTTCGTGTTTCACCGTGCATCAAGCAAGCCGGCAGAGCTTTAATGCAATTTTCAACAGAAGGCTATTTTTCAGGCCAGTAATGGATGCCGTCAGAGAAATTGCAACCTCATTAGAGGAAAACAAAACGCAGCTGAGATCCGGCCACAAGGTGAGCCGATCAGGCGGCAATGCTCTGAACTAGCCGCCACTTCCTGGACCAATTTCTGCCGGCTTCAGATGTTATCGCTAATCACACACAAATATTACATATTATCATTTAGAATAAAAAAGAATAGAATGCCTTTGATTGTCATTATACACATTGTACAACAATCTAAATAAAATACATATACAGAAAATAAATAACTTATAAAAATATGTAAAGAAAATAAAACAGTATCTAGAAAATTAAAAAGTAGCAGTGAAATTGCACTTATGAATAAACTATCAAGCAAAGATGAATAAACTCATGTTTAAATACATTAATAAATGTTCCTTTTCAACTATATGAAGTAAGAAACTAATGAAAACAAGTAAAAGAGAATAACAGCTTATCATAATGGAAATGTATTGTTAGTTTATTGATGATGGAGTTTCGATTACTTGTGACAAAACAAGATTTGAATGTTTGAGCAAATCTGCAACACGCAATGGTTTTCTATACAAAAACAAATCAAAATTGTTTTTTATTTTACTTTTATTTTATTTCTCTGACAAACTTAAGGGAAAATTAACAAATCAGCTTAAATTTTAATGTCATACAAATTTTGGGAAAACTATTGAGATGTAACAAAAAATAACGATTTTATTTTGTTTTGCCATTTCTATCAACGTTTTCAAAAGCACAACAAACGCAAATTACTGTGAGATACATACATTTACAGCCATAAAGACTGATAAACATAAAAAAATATGTCACTTTCATAATTGTTTGCAATAACTATTGTGATGAATATCAGCTCATAGTTTAGAATTACATCTTTGACCAATGCAGTCAGTGTGATTTGCTGCCATAGGATTGAAAAGTCTGTTTGAAACCTCTGAGTTTACCCAACAGTAGCCGGGAAAGGAAAGTCTAGGCCTCCAAGGTCTGGCTGCAGAAGAGGAAGATGATGGACGGATGGATATCTCAAAGGAAAGAAATGAGAACAAAGCTTTCATCAAGTTCAAAGATGAAAGATTAAAGTGACATGCCTGATTCTTCTGTGTCTGCATGATGAAATTAGCAGGAAAGACGGTTCACTGTCTGTCACGTTTCAAGGTCACAGGAATGTGAACTTTATGAATATAATGTTTTAGAGGTTCCATATGAGCAGCCGTCGTCCCTGGAGAAGTTGGGGTTCAGAGCACATGAGGGAGAAACCCCCCCCCCACAGAAGGCAGGGGTACCTTCGACTCTCCGTCCTGTAGCCAAACAGTATTTAATATAAAAGATATGGTAAATGGGGTTTTTTCATTTCTTTTCAATAATTTATTTATAGAAAAACCAAACAGAACAGGGCTTTCTGTGACTTAGAGGACATCAAAGACATTAAATAGTATGGATAAAATAATATTTAACCACCACCCAGCCTCTTCTGTCGCTCCATGGACAGCCACAGCCGAGGATCTATAATCAGCCCAACTCCTTTGCCTTTATTGTGCTGATTATAATGACTTTAATTCAAAATTACTCTGCGCGTCACAGTGTTTCTGTGCGAATCAACCCCTTCCCAGCAACCTTCCAGCCAACTTCATTCACTTCTGAATCACCCAACAAAACCTGTCATCCGCTTAATCTGCCGACTGTAACAACGAAGACGGATCCATGAGGCAGAATAACCAAAGGGATAAGTCTGGGTTTTGGTCTGGATACCTTCATGTCTGCTTCACATCCATCCATCTGTTAAACCATCCATCCATGGTCGTTGCTCTCCAGGGCAAAACCCTCCCAAATCATTCCTGAGCCAGATCGGATACTCAGCCCCTCTTGACAGATCTCCGCCCGGTTGGGATTTGCTCGGAAAACCTTACAAATTGCGGTGCCATCATCTTAATGAGGCGCCTGAACTCTTGAGTTTGTATCCACGTATGATAAACAAGTGATTCAATGTAGATGAACCGGTAAACGTCGAGATTTTTGAACCATGACAGACCAGAGAAGCATGCAGGCGAAACTCCAATCCATCCATCCATGTCCCATTCTGTCCTTTTTTTTATGGTATTTATTTTGTATACTTTGCCACAAACTTAATGATCCTGGCTGTTAGGGGCTCATTATGGTCATGTGGAACTGCCAAAATGAGTACTTATTATCCAAAATCGTCACGTCGTCCGTCCCTGACTGTCACAACCTCCCTGGTGAACTTTCCACCCCCATCTGTGTGCCTGATCGTTGGATGTGTTTTTTCATTGCGCCCAGTACAGGTGTGCGTTATCGTATCGTTATTGTGATACATTTCTTGTAATTTATTTTCACAATGATGAATTAGTAGGGATGTTACTTTGATAAAAAAAAAAAAAACTTTTAACCACATTTAATTCCATTAGGGTGATCATAAATTGGAAAAAGAATATATGATTAAATGCAGTTACTGTTTGCAGTTAAGTGACACGTCATAGGAAAGCAGATATTTAATTGGTATGTTTTTGAAACGCCTGATTTGTGTTGGTGTTACTTTGCAGTTATCGCGATAGTACATGGATTCATAATATGTTTATATAATAATATGTTTGCATTTATCTGTTATCTGTTTGCTCAGACTACTCAACTTTCTTTTACCACCGTTGGAGGTGTATGAGTAAGTAAATATATCTTTACGACTTTGAAAGTAGATGAGATGCGTCTTGATATCCATCAGATTACGAAACTCCCCCCTACTGGGTTTTGGATATATATTTGGATGACTTTACCACTGACTCAATCTGATCTTTTTTTTTTGTTTTAAGACTTCAAATATGGGAAAATAAAATGTTTCCGAATGAGTGAGTCCTCTCTGCCATGATCAATTTGTTGGAAACCACATCTTTATTATGCCAGACAGTAACAAGACTGACAAATTATTTCATATATCAAAGGGAATTTTTGGTCTTCACAGAGTTGAGGGGAGTTGTCTTTGTATTATGTATGGTTTGATTGTGTTCGCATGATGTTTTTCATATTCTTTAAATGTTTTTGTGGGTTTCCCTTATATTAGTATTTATGTAGTCAACAGAGGTTTTTATCCAAAGCGACTAACAAAGTAGGCATTAGAAGGGTCTAGCCTAAAGACCCACACCGCATGCTGTTGGTATATATCCTTGCCACAGCCTGGATTTGAACTCAGGCCAAAGGTGCGAAAGTCAGGTTACTTTTCCAATAGAGCCAACCATATATGGTAATGTCAACGTCACATCGACCTCTGATTTAACTCTTTTCCTTTTTGTCATTTGAACCTTCTCTGCTCTGAGTTTGACCCACAATGTTTACCTGGATCTAGTCAGCATATTCGTGATATCCATTTTTTGTTTCTCTTTCTGTTATGATTTTTGCGTATTCACAGACTTTTGAACTGACATTTTATGCCCAGTTGAATGTTCTGCGCTCTATAAAAGGTACTGGTCTGGAAATACATAGATGAGAAATTTGCCCACAAGATATTTGGTACAGTTCTGAGTTTAATTTAAAGTCCATTTGCAAGGAAACACTAATAGGTGACTCCAATAAGTTACATCCTACCAGAGGAAAACATGGGACTGCTTTCAGCAGGTGGTATTTTTATTTGTCTGCTAAAATCTGCAGTGCAAACAGAGCCGTTGTTTTAGAAAGATGGTAAACATGTACAGGATTTTTTTAAATGCTGCAAAATTTCTTTAAATGTATAAAAAAAGTCCATCTATAAATGCCAACATAGCAAATTATGAGTGAATCAACTTTGAAATATGGTTAGGCAGAAATATTGAATTTTCAACTTTTCCAAAGCCCTTTACTTTTTGAAGCCCATTAGAAAGGTTTAATTATTACCAACTAGTTTAATTTCTGCTGATAGGTCTACATTGTAACAAACAGTCAGCTTCGGGTCGAACTGTCGAGCAGCATCTGAGAAAGACAAGAGTGATTATAATAATTATTATAATTATATTACACCTATCTTACACCTCAGTCGGCTTCTGGAACCTGATAACGGTGTATCCAGGCAGTTTACTTGACTCAGCAACAATTCTTCTCGCTCTGATGAGTCACCCAATATATAACTTCTGACTGGCTGACTCCCACAACATCATTCAGTAACACCACATGATTGGTCTGTTACTTTTTAGGCAAAGCCGGTTTGACAGGGTTAGAAATAAGAATAAAAAACATTTGAAAAACAAGTAAATATCGAATAATGTACTTCTTAGGACTGAGAACAGACACTACTGCACGGTTCCACTTGTACACTCAGAATCAAATTACATCCCAACGAGTGTTCATGCTTGTTCATTTGAGTGTCCGTATTATTTTAAGTAATGTTAATTGAGACATGTCACACATTTACCTTACAAGCAAGAGCTTAAGGACCAAACAATTGAGCTATTTTTCAATAAATATAATTAAGATCATAAGTATACTTTCTTTAAACCTGCGGCAGTAGACCAGGAATGAAATTCATAAGCGGTTGTCAGTTTGGAACCGTTCCACTCATTGAAATTAGATGTTTTCTGACACCACATAATGCACAAACAGTATGTAAAAATATTTACAGAAAAATATGGAAATGGAAGACCACAACCCATTGCCCTCCTCAACATGAGGTGCTTAATTTAAAGCGAGATAAATCCCCGCCCGATGATAAAAAAAGTCACACCCAGAGCCCATCCAGGAGGAGAAGGGGTAGATGAGGAGGGGAGGTGAGGATGGACAAACAGCATACATTGATTCAACGTTGATTAGACATCGGCATTTCAATCATTAGACCTAAAACCCAACATTAATTCAATGTCATCTTTTCAACATTGGTTAATTAGCTAGAATCAGACAAGTGTTTAATGATTGATTTTTGGTTAACCATCAACCTAAACCAAAAAATCAACCATTTTGACAAATTTTCAACAGTAAATCAACATATTTTGCTATCTGGGCACCGTTATTAATTTTCGACTGTGTAGCAGAATTTACAAACACCAGCAAGTGGAAACAGCATTTTGGATTTAAATATGATGAAGGTTCTCATACAAATGTTAATTCAACTTTTATAATGTTTTAGTTGCTGTGTTTTAATTGTTTTGGATTTAGGTTAGAGATTAGATTATTACTAGTGTTTAATAACTGGTTCCGGGTGGCAGAGTGTCTTTATTCTGGCCTAACTTGCCGTTTTTCATGTTCAAGCATGAGCTTGGGGGTATACAATTTGAAAAAGGGGGTATTAGAGATCATTGGCATCGTTTTGACTTCTCCATGAGGTTTTATCCAGTAATCTATTAATTTAAACTGCTCTGACTGCTCTCAGCTGGGGTAAGATACCGAATACCGATTATTCCTCAGGCATTTAGATGTCAAATATTCAAATGTATGAATGTAAAAGTAATTGGAGCCTCTTAACAGCATCAAAAAGGAAGGATCCAGTAATTTTCTTTTTTTTTTTTTTTTCTCAGATCACTTCAGCTTCAGAGCACCGGTGATTAGAACTGTAGGCGTCCCGCTGAGCCGCTTTAGGTGGAGTCTTGAAGTGAAGATGAGCGATATCCACTTCAGATTCTGATCCACACCTCAGAGAAACACCTTTACCAACCTTTGCTGTCAGAAAACACTGTTTTTTTCTCGTTAAAACCTGGGTTTGTGAAGCTTGGATGTGTCATCCTGTGAAAGGTTGTTTCCTCTCTCTGTCCTTTCTTAACTGTCAATCTGTGTTCTCATCTCGACAAGCTTTCTTCGTCACATCAGACCTTTTTGTACCTTTCAGTGACTTGCAGTCTGAACTCAGTATTTACCAATAAATGAATCTTTGGTGAAAAGACGAAGTCAGATTTGAGGGGTTTCTGAATGTACAGTGACTCAATCATGAGGTGATTCTCCACTGCTTGTTTTCTGTGATCAACTATTTGTAAGGGTGCATCCTTCTAAAATCAACATCTTTGCACAGTTCCCTCTCCTAATCAGGGCGTATTCATCACAACATAGTTTCATTTATTTGTATTTTTTTGGATGTTTTAAATAAAAATGAGTCGGAGGGATGCCTTCAGGGCTTTAGCAAGAAACACCTAATAAAATCAACAGGAAATGACTCATTCAGAGCTTGGACTTCCTTCAGAATTTGTGTCATTAGTGGGCAATTTAAAACTACATTTTTAGTTGCATGATTTCCACAAATTGAATCCCAAAATGTAACTTCCAGCAGGGTCTAGCGGAAACTAAGTGGAATGGATGATGCCATAATTGACTGAACAACAACAAACATAGAAAGGTTTAACCCACAATGCACTGCACTAACCGTATCAGATCAGCATGAAAAGGAGGAGTTTCCACATCGATTTAAACATCAAACCTTAGTCAAACGTACTTTTTCTTTGTGATTATCAGAGTCCGTGGACGAGACAAACTGTGCACGGTCCAAAAATCCCTCTTTTCTATGTCTAAGGGTTTAGGGCTTCGTCCCACAAGCATCAAATTCAAAGAAAGTCTGCTGAAAACCAAGTGTCTGTATACCGAAACGCTTGCTGCTGTCGGTCTAAAGAAGGGGTGAACCACATCCGGAACAGTGCTTAAGATGTTCCAGATTAGAGATGAAGACAGCTAACTGTTGCCAGGTGAAGCTAACTGGTGCTAGCTAAAGCTAAATCAAAAAGATGGTTTCCAGCTCAATAACCGTTGGATAAAACATTACTTAATATAAAAAATGTTTTATCCTAATTTCTGTCATTTGTGTTTGCTTGTTTTTTTGCTGTTTTGTTTAAACACAAACTGTGTCTGTGATATGTTCTGTAAATGAACTGTACTTGGTTATGTCGGGAACAGCAAGGTAACAGTTGAAATAACACCAAATGATGAAAACTCCAGAGTAGGAGAAGAACGTATAGTAAGACCTAGAAAATCAGATTGTCCTCCAGCGGTCTAAGCCTTTGGCAGCAAAACTGCAGAGATAGATATGGATGAGATAACCTTTAGAATGAGGCATGAAAGGCTCAAAGCCGAGCGGAATTGCCTTTCTGGACTCCCAACTCGAACCCCCCAAGTCATCCAATGATTGGGCAAAAATCACTATCAGCTTTATCATAAAAGAAAGTTTTAAATTAGCTAAACATTTAGTAGATTTTAGAAAAACCTTGTTGCTGAAGTACGACGAAATTAAAAAAATCCACTCTGTCTGTGAGGCCAAATTTAATGAATCATTTCTTGCCTCCAGCAGCCTCAGTTAGTTGTTTAAAACATCCATTAATTGGTTAAAAGCTAACTCTGTCCTTCTCTGTCTTGTTAAGTCACGTTTCTGATTGTTGGCTTCAACTTGTGATTCATGTTCCTCTTTGTTTCCAGCTAATGTTCTTATGACTTTACAGAACTTTTGCATCGACTCTTTTTACTGCTCTGAGGGCAGTTTGGCTTCACGTGATTTGTACTCTTGTGCAATTCTGCGATCTCATGTTGCTCTGGATGCTTTTCATTATTATGCAAAACGAAATCAAGTCACTGTCACACTCGAGGAAACCTTTTTGATGACTCTCGTTTTATAATTTATCCTGCTCCTTTCTCCCTGCCGATTCTCCCAGACAGTTTATTAAAACCAGCTTTAATTATGTTTTGGCTTTTGAAAAGTATTACAGTGAGACCTTGGACATTTTGACACTTAATAAGCACAAGTTTTAATCAATTCTTATTAGTTATGAAAGGCAAACTTAGAATTATGTGCGATTGTGAAGTAAAAAGAGAAATGCATTTGGGTTTTCGAGCCCTACAAATCTGAAATGATAAGAAATACTTACAGGGGAAAGTGTGGTGTGCATTTAGATTCATGACTCATTGTCAAATTTGATAATCTCCCCTGTCTCCACCTGCTGAAAAATAAACCCCCCACAGCATAATTCAGCCTCTACCATGTTCCATCTTCCGACCAGAGCTCTTGGCTCAGACTCTTCGTAACAACTGCGACCAATCTTCATGTACCGCCAAGGATTCTCATTTGGATTTAGGTCTGCTCTTTGACTAGGCCATTCCAAACCAGGAGTCTGTTTTAATCTTAATCAGAGATCTTGCGGCTGGATAGCTCCATTGAATGTCACCAGACTTCCAATCCAAAGGTCATGGGTTTGAATCCAGCCCAGGGCAAAATACACCACAGCATCCAGTGTGGGTCCTTAGGCAGGCCCTTTGCGCTACTGCCTACCTGGCGCCTGCAAAATTGCTGCCTCGGTGTGTAGTACACCAAAAACAATTTCCTACGGGATCAATACAGTATACATTATTATTATTAGTATTATTAAACTCAGTCATTGAGATTCAGAGATGCTTTCAGATGGTATCCTCCAACACACCTGAATTAAATGCTTGAACCACCCGCCACTGTATTCAGTTCAACGTATTTTATTTATATACCAACAATTCACAACACATGTCGTCTCAGGACACTTTACAAGATAATTACTGTAAGTCCAATCATTGATACATTCCAGTTCATCCTAGTTATCAACAATTGACCAAGTCCATTAATTATTTAGATCTGTTTGAACGGTTTTCTATTTAAAGAAACCCAACAAATTCTGCATCTTCCCCTCAACCTTTGCATTTCTTCCCTCATTAATGTCCTCCTAACCCAGTCTGTCTGTTTAGACGGACCTCCATGTCTTGGCAGGTCAGCGCCATCCTCTCTCAATGTTCTCCTCTCTTTGGATGTTCAACGGTAGGGATGTTGTTCTAGAACCTAGATCTATGATTTATTCCTGGCCTTTCTGCTTGGTTCCTCGGTCTCCATGATGCTGATTCTTCTCTGATGTTTTACAGAGAAACTCTGAGGCCAGAAACAGAAACAGCTGCAATTATACTGAAACACAATTACACACAATTTTTGAAAATCAAGTATCACTGTTTCTCTGAGCTCACAAAAATCCTAACTCGTGTTTTTTTAACTGTTGTCGGCAGTTTCCAACGTTTTTGGGTGATTTGTTGCATTACTGCGCCACTGTGAGCAGATACAAGTGGGTGGTGAGGATGGATGGGTGGGTAGATGTTGCATTAACCTTTGTGTTATGAAATCTGCTCCATGGTGCTTTCGGCCGATGCAAAATCTGGCCTGACTGCTGAATGACGCAGTTGCTATTATTCTTTAAAACATCTGGCAGTGTCTCATGTATCTGCTGTCTTAATGTCAAATGTATGAAAGATTCCGCAAAGACAGCCTGTAAGACACACTTGATAATTAAAACCTTCCGGAGTTTGTAGTCAGTAGAGAGATGAAGAGCGAGATGGATTCGTGGGACAAGGCAGCCACTTGCTGCTCATTCCTCAGCATTACAGGCAACGACTGGAAGTCAAGTAACGTCTGTTTGTACGCCACAAATCTAACAATAGTTATTGGTAATTCAGAACAAGATTCATCATACAAGGTTCTGATATAATCAGACTTATTTTGTCCTGTTTTCACATGTTTTTGTTTGAGCCGCACATATAAAATAAAAAAGGCTTACATTAAAAAGTAAAGAGAGCCTTTATATGCCTTTTTTTGTTTTCCAAATTGCTTGGTGCATATCTTCGATCAAATCAAAATGCTCATAATTGTCAGTTTAACTTCCACAACATTTGTTATCATTTTGTACAATGATTAATTGGCTTCATACATTTCTCTGCTGTTTTATAACATTATTTTTTGCTTATAAATGTAAAAATAAACCCTTTAAAGCCTGCTCCAATAAAAAAAGAGATAAAGTGGTCAATTTTTAAATGCGCCAAAGCAACTGAAAAAAAAAAAGAAAAGAAACAAATTATCTCATTTCATTTTAGATTTACTGATTTCAATACTGCGGCTCAAATTAAATCCTCTTTCAAGCAGACATGTCCGTGAAAACAGGTTGTGTTTGGTCTCTGTTGTTCAGTTCTCTGGGTTCTCCACCAGAGGGCGTCTCTTGGTTCTGCTGTGGACTGGCTGTCTGCAGGCACACCTTCCTCAGGTAAAACTAACTGTCTCATCAGTGGAGGAGTATAAGAGGAGCAGGTCTGCAATCCTTTCTGAGTCTTAACATTAAGCCTCGCCTTGTGCTTCTTGGTGATTATATCTCTCTGGGTAATCCCTGGTATCCCTCTGCTACCTTTTGAAGGTACTCTCCTCTAAGTGCTCTCAAGCTACTGGGACTGCTGGAAACCTACTTGTGCACCACTAAACTCTCTGTTCCCTCATAATATCTCCACGACTGGTAACTACTCCTCTTCCAACTCTCTTTCTCTTCTGGATCAGCCACAATACCTGCCCGCACACCGCTCCCCCTCTCTGCCGCCAACCGTCTGACCTCACCTTACCCGCCGCAACATCACCCATCTTCTCCTGGAGATTGGATCATCCGTCTGAACCGACCTCACCACGACCCCAGATCCACTCTCCTCGCCCCAGACAGACGACTCTCAACTTCCCCGTTAGGATCTGTTCAGTGTTACTGAGCTCATGGTTTCCTGTTGTCGTTTCCCTGGACTGGACTAATCTTTGAACATTCTGAGAACTTTGCAATCTATGAACTTTATTTTTCCGATGTATTGTCAGTGTATCTCCATGTGGATGAGAAGCCTACACAAAACCATGAAAGGGTGTTTGTCATGTCTTTACTATATATATATTTTTTTGCTAAGCAGTTTATCCAACACATTCTAGATGCAGTAATTTTGTTATTTGTTTGGGTGTGATTCTCCTTTGCTTTACCATTGATGCCTCAATGTAAAGATTTAGTTTCTTGATTTTACAATCTAACCATTTATCCTCACTCACCTGCTTTCTAGTTGCAGGTAGCTTTATTAACTTCTGTTAGCTGTGACTTTCCTGAATGGGACTAAAAACTGATGGCGCTGCCAGCAACTCAACATTTTCTTACCCAGGTTCTTAAGTTTTAAAACAAAGCACACATTTAAGTGTAGTTTGTTACAGACTATAGGTGGTTCCTTCCTGTTAAGTCAACAACTCGATGCAATCTGCTGGGTTTCCTTTTTAGAGAAAACCTTTTAATCTAATCTTAATAAACCAGCTAGATGTTTGATGGGTAGACTGTATTTAATGGCTCAAAATTATGTGCTGTGAATTGATGTCACGTGAACTGATTTCAATTGTCTAAGCTTCGATATTAAAGGAGTACAGCTCAATAGATTTAGATGCTCAAGGCAAGGCAAGTTTATTTGTATAGCACATTTTCGTGCACAAGACAATTCAAAGTGCTTTACATAAGAATAAAGATCAGAAAATGAAACAACAAAATCAGCTTTGAATTTAAAAGAAATAAAATAAAAATAAAAATAAAATAATAATAATAGTAATAATATTCTCAGTTGCTATATGCACAGCTAAATAAGGCTGTTTTCAACCTGGATTTAAATAACAGCAGAGTTGAAACCTGTCTCACCTCTTCAGGAAGACTGTTCCAGATTTTAGGAGCATAAAACTGGAATGAAGCCTCCCCTTGTTTGGTCCTGACTCTGGGCATCAGCAGGAGGCCACTACCTGAGGTTCTCAGAGTCCTGGCTGGTTCATATGGCTCTAACATGTCAGATATGTACTTTGGGGCTAAACCATGAA
>JAVLVB010000646.1:1643411-1654460 GCA_032876305.1 Orestias chungarensis
AAGCTGTTTCTCAGTCTGGTTGTTTTACACTTGATGCTCCGCAGCCTCCTGCCTGAGGGGAGCGGGACAAAAAGTGAGTGTGCTGGGTGTGTGGGATCCTTCATGATGCCGGAGGCCCTCTTCCTGCATCTGGAGGTGTAAATGTCTGTGGTGCTGGGGAGGCTGACTCCAACAGTCCTCTGTGCAGCCTTCACCACCCCCTGCAGAGCTTTCCTGTCCGCAGCAGAGCAGTTTTCATGCTGTTTAGTATTATATGATCATGAATCATTAAAGTGAAAATGTGGGATTAATAATCAGTATTATCTCTGATATTACTGATATAACCATTTTAATTTATCTATTGGAAGGTAAATAAATATTCAGCTTTATAATGATAAAGGTTCTCAGCAAACCACTATATTCTTATTCTTAAATTCATGTGACTACTTACAAATAACTTTAATCTTGGCTGATTTTAGTTGATTTCTAGGCTTCTAGTCTTAAAACCACCATCAGCAGCAGCTACCACGGGTCTGTGCAGCCAGTGATTTAAAAAGAAGCAGCGTTTTGTAATCTTTGTTTCCACTGCAGATTCCTCCCTGTTAAATTCACTGCAAGGCGTCCTGTCAGAAACGAACCCGGTTAGCGCCCTAAAAAGAAGAGTCAAATGTGGGAAGTTTCACATTTTCATGTTTTTTAACATGTTTTTTTTATATATACCCTCTTAGTACATTTAGTTATTATTATTTTGCACCTTGTGGTTCATTTTATAAGGAGAAAAACTGTTTTATAATGATCTCATGATGGTCAGATGATTACGTCTTTATCATCGTTACAGGTGATGATAAAACTTTGCCACCAACAAAGTTTAATCTATAGTACATGATTTTCATTTTTATTTCTGTACCGGCTCCATGTTTCTGTGTTTTCTGGTCAAGTCCATTTTCCCCATCGTCAGTAAGATGATGAGTTTTATGCCTTAATAAATGAACAAATGTCTGCTTTTAAAAGTATAATTGTTCCCCAGACGCCCTTACAGAAAATCAAAGCAACTCACTAGAGTTTTTGTGTTCATGATCAGTTTTTACTTGGGTAGTTTACTTGTAAATACTTATTTCTATGCTGATATATCTATATTTTTTATTTACTTTCTTTGAATCTATCGTGATGAAAATCTGTGGAAATCATAATCCTGCCCTAAACTGGGAACTAACAGAAGGAGACGTGTTTGAGCACCGATCAGCAAATGCAGGCCAATTCCAATCTCAGGAACTTCTCATCCTTTGTTTTAAATCTTTGTTCATCAAGTGAAGAACGAAGGAACTTTGTACCTTTTGCACAAGAGGGAGGAAGTAGGTCAGAGCTGTGGTTAGTCAGGCGCCGCAAAAAAGATAACAAAAGTCTTCTCTGCTGTCATCGGCGCGTGTTAATGTTGCTTTTTCTGTCTTTTGTTTCTTTCCAATCTCTCCAGAATTCCCTTAAAGAAATTCCGTTCAATCCGTCGCGAGCTGACCGACTCGGGCCGAGGAGCCGAGGCACTGCTGGCCGGCGAAAACTCCCTCAAGTACAACCTCGGCTTCCCCTCCAGTAACCAGCCCACTCCAGAGACGCTGAAGAACTACCTGGACGTAAGCGGCACTCTCAGAAACCCAAAAAACAAACCCTTCAGTCGTTTTCCTTTAACGCGCCGCTGAGGCAGGAATCAACAAAGCTGCTGTTGTGTTGATGAATTACGTAACATTTTTCTGGAAAGTCCAATAAAGTGTCGAAACTCTGGGGAAAGAGTGATCAGCCGATTATTTGTTTACTCTGAGACTGCAGAACGGATTTGATGATCTCAGGGTTTCACATGACATCAGCACCTCTAGATCATAGATAATAAAGAGGAGCAGAAGATGAATGTTTATCATTTTTTATTTCATGCAATGCAGAATTAAACATTTTATTTAAAATCTGAGAATTATTATTCTGGAACAATCCTCAGATTTCTAATTTATACTGTGATATTATCTACACCTAATTTAAAATATTTTAAAAACTACCATATTTTCTGTATTTTAGGGGCACTAATAGTTATTTACTAATTATTTGAACTTAAATTATTTATAAACTTTGTTTTATTTAAAAAGAAACTAATTTAGTTTTAAGACGATCTTGTTTTTCACGGATTGTAAAATAATTTAATATTTTCAGTTATATCAGCATAAATTTTCGCAGAAGGAAGGATGACTGCTTCAGTTTCAGACGGAGATGGTTACTCTCCTCTCTGGGGTGTTTAAACAGAAGTGAAAACCAATCTCACAACAAATCAAAATCCACTTCCCCGTTTTGCTTTCGAGAAGCTCTGACACCAGGATGACTCGGCAGAGGCTGCGTTCGGTCACATGACAGGAAACCTGGCTGCAGTGGCGTAATCGTTTCCCTCCTGGTGTTTGCGTGTTGTCGTGACGGAGCGACCCGTCGGGAAAAGCTGGGCTCATTAATCAGGAACCCTGCTCAGGTCGTTAACGGTCTAACGAGGACGCTCTTGTTGTCCCCGACCAGGCTCAGTATTATGGCGAGATCGGCCTGGGCACGCCCCCCCAGCTGTTCAACGTCGTGTTTGACACCGGCTCGTCCAACCTGTGGGTCCCCTCCGTTCACTGCTCCATGCTGGACATCGCCTGCCGTGAGTCCGTCTCCTCAGAAACGCTCAACTGTGAGAACCCCGATGGAACAGACTAACAATTTTACCCTTCCTGTTTTTCTTTTAGTGCTTCACCACAAATATAACTCCGCTAAATCCAGCACCTACGTGAAGAACGGCACCTCCTTCGCCATCCAGTACGGCTCCGGCAGTCTGTCCGGATACCTCAGCCAAGACACGTGCACCGTAAGCCTCTGCGGCGCAGGTTGGGACTCGACGGATGCGCCGCTCCTGTGAAATCTGACCCGGCTCTCTGTGATCCTCCAGATCGGAGACCTCTCCGTGGAGAAGCAGGTGTTTGGTGAAGCCATCAAGCAGCCTGGCATTGCCTTCATCGCCGCCAAGTTTGACGGGATCCTCGGCATGGCGTACCCCCGGATCTCTGTGGACGGAGTGGTTCCTGTGTTCGACAACATCATGAGCCAGAAGAAAGTGGACCAGAACATCTTCTCCTTCTACCTGAACAGGTGAGGTGGAAGTCCTTTCTCTAGATGAACGTCCAAAGGACAGACGAAAGGCTCCGTTTGGTGTGTTCGTAGTAGAGCTGATGGAGTTTTAGAGAAATGTATGTGCAATATTTTAGTTTGTATGCTTATAATACAAGCACATGTATGTTTGTGTGGGATATTACACTCTGGGTACCATTTTGCTGCTTCCTGATTGGGGTCACATTCTTCCACTGAGCATCCTCCTGTGCTAATAACCATTAGCATTCCCAAAATGTGTCTGTTTTCAACGCTTTCAACCAGCTGCATGACTTTGTTCTGCTGCCCTGCTAGCTTGTTCGTGGGTTTTCCATCCAGAGTCATGCGAACATAAACCATCTGACACTCGGGCAGCTAACACAAAGCTAACGTGGAGTGCGCATCAGTATGGAATCAAGCGACAAACGCAAGGATGGACGCGACCATCTACTTTCTTTAAAACCATGCGATCTACATGTAACTCCTCTCGCTCGACGTGTTGGACACAGCAGGACTACAGCATCTATGTAGCGTAGTGACGTTACATGGCGTTGCTGCTCCCAGAACAAAAATAAAAAACGGCTTGCAAAGCCGTCTCACAAGTGGGGGAAAAAACCTATTTATCACACAGACGGAGTTTTATATTTCAAATTCTGTTTTTCTTTGATGTTAATTTCGTTGGCTCCACTTCAGCCATGTTTGAAATGAAGTGATGAGCCTGTGTATTGGAGTGGAGAGCGCGTGACCTGGCGCACCTTTCTGATTGGTAGCTGACACAGAGCCTTTCTACACCGGCATTGGGCACACGTGTGAGATCAGACGAAATAATAATTATTATTATTGGAGCACCGAGGAAAACGGCAGCTTTGACGATCACCAAGTCGTGTCTTCTGAGATCATAATTTCAGCTTGAAAGCGATTGATTGTTCAGCCCTGGTTCGTAGTAAAGGATCTGGGCCAATACCGATGCCCGATTATTAATATTGCTCTTATTTTAACAGTTCAAACACTAAACATACTGTAACATGCATCAGTAACAGTTGAAACACTTTAGCATTAGCTTAGAAGCTAACAGTCTTCTCTGTCTTGTGCAGCCAATCGGCACCCAGGAAAAACAATAGTGCCCCTGGATTGGATTGTTCTTTAAAATGTTTTCGATGAACCTTTTAAAAATAGTAATTTTCAGTTATTTGTAGTTGTGTTTGACTGAAATCTGACGACTTGACCTGTGAGCTTGCTGCGACGCTCTGAAGGTTTTTAACTTAAAATAAAAACCTTAATTACTGAAGTAAAATCATAACTTTGTTACCTCTTATATTACCGTTTTCTTTCCTGTTTGCGTAATTGTTTTTTTTATAATTGGGGTTTTTTAATGTCCTCTGCTAACATCTGGTGAAGGAAACCGCTGAGCTCCCCAAAGTAACCGGAGTAAGATGATTTTAGAAGCTCTGTTATAAGAAACATTTAAAATCCTTACGCTAACGCTTTAAACAACTGGGGGCGCTCCAGCTCCCTCTAGTGGTACCCCAGGGAGGCGCGTGTTTATGATTTACCTCTGTAGTTCAGTGGTTCCCAGACTAACGACCCCCAAAAATACATATACTCATCAATAGACTTTTTAAAAAACATCAGTTCATGCAGGTGTAAGATGCCACAGTCCTTGTTTACTCTGACAGAACTGGGCGTACAAACATTGTTTAGATCGTTATTTTTAGTGTAATAAAACACGTTTTCCTCTCCTCTGAACAGGAACCCGGACACTGGACCCGGAGGGGAGCTGCTGCTGGGAGGAACCGACCCCAAATACTACAGCGGAGACTTTCACTACGTCAACATCAGCCGGCAGGCCTACTGGCAGATCCACATGGACGGGTAAAAACTTTGACGTGTTCGGGGCTTTTTATTTCGCTTGGTTTAAAATGACCAAAGATTGGACTTTAATTTCCCCCCATAATTAGAAATTAAAGCTCAAAAATGTTAATCTGATTACCGTCTAAAGTTTAACACCATGTCTGTGTGAATAAAGGAGGATGAATCCACAGGAAAATAAGACGAGAAAGGTTTTAGTTGCCCAACACCTTTTAGATTTTAATTATTGGTCTTTAAATTGTTCATTATTTACCCGAAGCAATCTGTAACTGTCTGCAGCAAATCGCAGGTTCTTTATAGCTTGGATGTCACTAGTGGTCTTTATTTACAGTAAACAGAATTATTGTTTGTATGCTACATTATCAGGATCAACAAAGAGCAATGAAATTTAGGTAATAAATGAATATAAAATGGTTTAAAGGCAGAAGGTTTAGTAACAAGTCTCTTAAATATGACCTAAAGTTTTATTTGATTATTAATAACAAGCATTTAACGGGAAAGTTTGGACTGTCAGGATAACGGATCGGCTTGGTCTAAAAAAAACAAAGCTTTTGGCTTTATTAACAAAATATAGTAATTTTTATCCAGCTGGTTTGACTAAATTGGTAAGAACTCTTAATTATTTATCAGGTGGACGCAAAAAGAAGAAAGATTTAGATAAACTTGTATTGATGCAGAATGAAGCTGATCATTTATTGTTAGATTGTTCTTACAGAGCCAACACAGATATAATCATTTTGAAATCTTAGCTGGTTAAAAGTCACTGATGTGGGATCATCTTCACTATTTTCAACCTGGACAATTTTAAAGCAACACCAAGTAAGTTTTCAACCTTCATCAAATATTTTCAGAACTTTTGTGATCATACGTCGACTCACAGCTCATTAAATGCTCTGTCACGGCCCGAGGAGGTCCGTGTCGCTTTAACCGGCACCGAGCACTTTTGAGGAGGGTGGCAGGAACCCTGCCACACAAAACAACTACAAATGTTCTGACTGCTTTACGGCATACGTCACTTCCCCCGTTTCTAATCTTCAACATCATCATCTGACATTGTTTCACAACAATTAGATTCATCACCTCATCGCTATTCATCGTTCACACAGACACTGGAGACAGAAATGTGCTTCAATCCACCTGATCAGGATTTGACCACGCTATGCGCCGGTGCTCATGGGAAATGCGGTCTTCCTTCAGGCTAAAAATCGACCAAAACCGAAACTCTTTTAGTGTTTCTTTAAAACTAAAAAGTTTTTTTTTCTTCTTCAGTTAAACAGTTTAAATTCACGAGGATTTTACAAACACGTGGCTGGAAGATGTTTTCAAGTTATAAAAAAACAACTTTCTCAACTACTTTTACTTTCAGAAAAAACAATGGGACAAAAAAATGTTTAACCAATAATTCAACCAAACCTGAGTTCAGTTTCTAAAAAGCTGAAACGCTTTTTTCAGGCACACTTCACCTCGTTGAACCCCAGACCGCTGCTCAGTCCTTCGTGTTGTGTTCATGTTCTCCAGTTTTGCCATCGGCAGCCAGCTGACTTTGTGCCGCGGCGGCTGCGAGGCCATCGTGGACACGGGGACGTCGCTGATCACCGGCCCGGCGGCGGAGGTCAAAGCTCTGCAAAAAGCCATCGGAGCACTTCCACTCATCCAGGGAGAGGTGAGGGAGGCCGCACGTTAATTAAGATAACATTAGGAAGGAAGGGAGATTAAAAAGTAAAGATCAGGAACTAAGATGACTTTTTCTTAAAGTTTTGATGTTTCTATTCAGTCCTTGCAGGAGAGTCTTGATCCGACTTTTTCACTTGCAATCATCAACAATTAAACCTTTCCTTGTTTTTTTGACTTTCTTAAAAGTTTCATTTAAAATTAATGTTTAATCTTGATTTGAATGAGGATAATGGATCGTTTCTTTCAAGTTTGTTTACCTTTGCAGTTTTTTTTGAGTACCTCGTTTTTAAATAATTCAATATGCTGATATTATCCTGATATAAGTGAAAACAAACATAAAATTATTTTACAATCTGTGAAAAATAATATGCTCTTAAAAGTAAATTGGTGTTTGTTTGTTTTTTAAATAAAACAAATATTGAAGTTTTTCTGTAAATTTTCATCTCAAATCTGCGTATATCTGCAACAGTAAAAATGGATTGTTTGTATATATTTTCTAATTTTAGTGTTTAGTTTAAAATGTTTGATAAAACTAAAATATTCAATCAGATGATCTGATCTGTAATTCTGTACTTTTCTGTACTCTTGGGTTATTTCTCGTGTACTTGAGTAAAAATATGTAGATTTCAGTTTTTCTGCCACTTATTTTGAGTGTTTTGCTTTGTCGATGTGTTTCAGTACATGGTGCCATGCGAGAAGGTCCCAACGCTGCCGATCATCACCTTCAACATCGGCGGTCAGACCTACAGCCTGACCGGAGATCAGTACACCCTCAAGGTGAGCTGGCGGGAGCGACACGCCGACGCAGAGCAAACGCAGCTGTGCTGCAGCTGAGAGGAGGCTGTTTTGTTTTTGAGAGGCTTTTGTGTCCTCCGCCTGACTCTGTCCTCTCCGTCCTGCAGGTGAGTCAGGCCGGGAAGACGATTTGTCTGAGCGGTTTCATGGGCCTGGACATCCCTCCCCCGGCCGGGCCGCTGTGGATCCTGGGAGACGTCTTCATCGGTCCGTACTACACCACGTTCGACCGCCAAAACAACCGGGTCGGCTTCGCCAAGGCCAAGTAAAACGACGACAGCGGCAGATCTGAGCTGCAGTCCAAATGTTCCCAACTATAGACTTTAGAAAAAATGGCACTGATGTGAGGAATCTGACTTCATACTGACGGCGTGTGAAGAACGGGAGTTTGAGTTTATTGTTTAAGTGATTTTTTTAAAATCAGGGATTTGTTTTAAAAAAATAGAGTTTTAGAATGAAGATGGTTTTGTTGAGTTTTAATGGGGCTTAATAAAAACTTTAAAAGAACATCTTGTATCCTGTTTCTGTGTCAATAACTTTGTTTTTCTTCAGGTTTGTTCTGAATATGGATTTAAAAATGAATTCTGTGTTCACATTTGAAGGTTTCAAAACTTTAGATGATCTGTTACAGATGGTCAGACTGTTATGGATCTACAGATAATAAAATATTTATCACAATAAAGAAATCTTAGCCTAAAAACACCAACAGAAAAATATCTTGATGGTCCGGGAACAGCTAACACTTCAGCTCATGTGTGGCTAGTTTCTCATTTATCTTTAACTTTCCATATAATTTCTAGAGTAACTAATTTGCTTTGTTTTATAAACTTTAGGTTGAATAAAGTTCAAAGTTTTTAATCGACTGTTTGCTGTTTGTAACCATGCTTTTATTTTGAAGTGTTTGTGAGCAGCAGTTCCGATTTTTTTTTCCACATGTGATTAAATCCAAATTTGGTCCTATACACAGCGAATCCATCACCAAATCTTACACGGCCTAGTCAAAGCCTGTGCTTGAATCTGATTTGAGATGCTGAGAAAAAGGCCTTAAAGAAGCCATTTATGCTGGAAAACCTCCAATATGGACACGAAGAAACGGTTCTGCATAGAAGAGTACATCTTAAATCACGTTGATTAGATACAGGGTGTGATTATTTTTCCACATAAGTTTGAATAGCTTTTAATGACAACATTCAGATTATCTAGTATAAATATTTCCGGTCTGTAAATGTAGGAGGAGAAACAAGAACGATAAACTAAAAACGGGGCTCTGTAGACTCTTACATGTACAAAAGGTTCCCAACATTTCTAAATGTTTCAGTTCCTTCCAAGCTGAAGCCTTTTGTCAGTATAAAGTGTTTTATGGAAATGTTGCGTTCAAAGATGTTTTCTATTTGGAGACAAAAACCTGAGACCAGTTTCTTGGAGAATCTATGGTTAGTTTTTCACTTTAGTCAAATAAACAAAAGATCAAAATGTTAAAACGTTTAGTTTGGCAATGAAATATTAGATATTTATTATTTAGCTGAACTAAATAATCAAAGATTACAGATCAAGGAAAGGAAAATTTTAGCAATTTAACAAACTGTTAAGTTACTTTTTTTTTTTTAAATGTTTTGTACCTGAGCTGCATTCCTAAGTAAATCTTGCAGCTCCAGTTTTTCTTTTTTTAACAAAAATCTTCTCTCAACATACAAAAAAAGTCTCTTTGTTGAAGAAACTTGTGACATTAGCAACTTTTAATGGCTCAGACTAAATCTGTTATTTTCAAAAGGAATCTTACAAAACTGAATTTAATTGTTCACAATTCAACCAAATGAAATCAAAACTATTTTGTTGCATTTTAAATTCCCTTTTAGTTCCCGTTACTCAGGTTTTAGTTAAGTATCACTGTCCACCAGAGAAATCACATTAATGAAAGTTAAAAAGCCACAAAATCTCAAGTAGTTGTCTAGTTTCTTGTGCATTGTCTTTAGTTTTGTGCGCCAACATGCATGTAACTGTTGTAGGAAGATATAGGAGCTTTTTTTAGTTAATAATGCTTCAATATTATAAAAAATGACATAAATCTGCCAATCAAACTACAATGTTTTATCAATATTCAAGTACTACTGGTATTTCAAATGCACTGAGATGTTTGTATTACAAGAAAATTGTTTGATTTCTATGTTTTTGCAATTATATTTGTTTTGGGTTTTTTTCATTAGTAAACATTTTTATAAGCAGTATTATAAAAAAAAACAACTACAGTTTGTTTATTCTAATCTACGAGAAGAGCAATAACAGCGGCTCAGTCTGCGCAGTCTCCAGTCAAGAGGAACTCGAGCACAAACAAATACACTCAGTAAACCGTTTTTATTTACTCTCTCAGTTGTATGAAGACTACAGTTATTTTTTTATTAAATCACAATACTTATTTGTTATGCCATGTAACGCAAAACTAGCTACCTTATGTGGACACATTTGGTCAAAGGTAATGAATTATTCAATATTTAACCCCAATAAACACATACAGAAATAATTTGGTGTTCAAACATACGATTTTAAGATAAGATACTTTCCTACTCACCAGTTTTATTTACATTTGTAAAACAAATTAACGACTACATTTATAAATGAGTCTTGAACACAGGAATCTATAAATACATACCAACATAAATAATACAATTTCAGTTTAGCTTGTATGGGTCTCAACAATTGTTTTAATGAGAAAAACTGGACAAATATTTGATGATGATCTAATCATAAGTGTTAAAGCTGAACACATTTATAACCTTTAATCTGAATATTACTAATAACTACATTTTAGTCCTGCTAGTTTAACCAACATTATTAAAAATTATTATTCTCTATGCTGTTCTGATAAGTTAGCATCTGTATGCTTTACGTTACATTTCACTAACTTTGTTTGTTCAAACTGGCAGATCAACTCGTCTGCATGTTTAGTTTTGTGGCTTCAGCTTATCAGGTTTATGCACTAATTTTAGAAGGTATGACACCAACAGTTATGTTAAGGCAATGTTTACTGGCGCGATGTGAGACAGAAAACTGGACTTCATCAGGGGACTGAAGGAAAATGCAAAAGCAAATAAATTCAGTTTTCTAAAATTCTTAGTTTACACAAAAACAGATTTAGTCTGATTTAAGTTCAGTTTCTGATGGCACAAATTTCGTCCCGTAGGGTTCAGAGGTTATCTTAATGAAATTGTGTTAACGTTATCATTAATGGCTACTAATGTTCACGTTTGCTAATGTTCACGTTTGCTAATGTTTACGGTCTCCAACATTCACGGCCGCTAATGTGTAGTTTGCTTCTGTTCATGGTCGCTAACGTTTATGTTCGCTAATCTTAAGTTTGCCAACATTCACGGCCGCTAATGTTTACAGTCTCCAACATTCACGGCCGCTAACTTTTAAAGTGGCTAACATTGACGGCCGCTAATGTGTAGTTCGCTTACGTTCATGGTCGCTAACGTTTATGTTCGCTAACGTTCACAGTCGCTAAAGTTCACAACCGTAAACGTTTAGTTTGCTAATGTTCACGTTTGCTAATGTTCACGTTTGCTAATGTTTACGGTCTCCAAC
>JAVLVB010000646.1:1654560-1692726 GCA_032876305.1 Orestias chungarensis
AGTCGCTAAAGTTCACAACCGTAAACGTTTAGTTTGCTAATGTTCACGTTTGCTAATGTTCACGTTTGCTAATGTTTACGGTCTCCAACATTCACGGCCGCTAATGTGTAGTTTGCTTACGTTCATGGTCGCTAACGTTTATGTTCGCTAATCTTAAGTTTGCCAACATTCACGGCCGCTAATGTTTACGGTCTCCAACGTTCACAGACGCTAATGTTTAAAGTGGCTAACATTGACGGCCGCTAATGTGTAGTTCGCTTACGTTCATGGTCGCTAACGTTCACAGTCGCTAAAGTTCACAACCGCAAACGTTTAGTTTGCTAATTTTCACGACCACTACGGCTTACGGTCGCTAGCGCATAGTTTGCTAATGTTCACAGCCGCTAACGTTTAGTTTGCTAATTTTCACGACCACTACGGCTTACGGTCGCTAGCGCATAGTTTGCTAATGTTCACAGCCGCTAACGTTTAGTTTGCTAATTTTCACGACCACTACGGCTTACGGTCGCTAGCGCATAGTTTGCTAATGTTCACAGCCGCTAACGTTTAGTTCGCTAACAATTGCGTCCACTATCCATAATGCTCACAGTAGCATATAAACACTTTTCCCCTCTGTATTCCGGTTTGGAAACATTCCAGGGAAGGCCATCCTGGATGGCTGAATGAGTCTGAACTGTAATCGTAAATCCAGCAGTGTTCAGCTCGGTCTGACCTATGAACTTTGACCTCAGCGCTCCTCCTCCTGCTCTCCCTTCTCCTTCTCTGATCCATCTCCAGGGTGCGGCTCCCCGCTCTGGTCCTCCTGCTCTCCCTGCGGGTCTCTGAGAGGCGCTGCTGGGTCTCTGACCACGCCCTCCATCTCCACCTCAAGCTCCTCTTCCGTCTCCTCCTCCACCCGACCCACCGTGTCGGGGATAATCTCCACCTCGATGTCCGAGGAGTCCTCGCTCTCTTTGAACCACACCGTCTTCTGGCCCTCCTTCCTGCGCTGCTTGAACAGGATGGACCTCGTGCCGAGCTCGTCTCCGTCCATGCCGCTTCTCCTTGCCGACGGGCTCCCCTTGGGGACGTGGTTGTTGTAGACGCCGCAGGCGGAGCAGTGGCGGCTCCGCCTCTCCAGGGGGAGGATGCGACCCCTGGGCTGGGGGAAGGTGCTCCGTCTTGGGATGACGTAGCTCCAGCGCTTGCCGCCGCCTGCTCGGCTGGCGTCCGTCTCGTTCTGGAACCCATCGTTGGTGAACTGGAGGGAGTCCCTGTGGCTCCGAGAATGATCGGCCCACAGACAGGGGCCTAGGCACTGCAGTGGAGAAAAGGGGCCCCCGATTAATCCCCGCAGAGTCCTGGTTAGAAATGTGTTTGAATAAAATCCCTTTTCTTTACAAGTAAAAGTTTTAAACCGAGAACATTTAAGCAACGTTCACCCAACCTTCAAATGGTAACCAAACCCACATCCCACATTTTCAAAGCAATGCAGACCTTTTAGCCCCCGAAAAATAGTATTATGCCACTTTTGGATAAATATTAAATAGCTTTCAAAGCAAACACAGTCTTACAGTATTATGTTTTCTACAGGAGTAAAGAAGAAAGTTGATCTGTTTCTGTGTTGATCTAGTGCTATTGATAATCCTGCAAACTGACACGACGACACATTTTCAGTTTTGTGTTGAATCGCAGCAAATTTCATTAAAACATTCATGTTTTCCAAACAGTTCACAATGTTATACACAGTTTCCCAAGTTTGTTCAGAAACAGGTCCCAGTTACAGAAAAAATGGCTCAAACTTTGAGCTTTGGAGATGTTTTTATCTCCTTAACATCCTCCTAATTGTGTCTGTATATGACGGCATGCATGACTGCAGAAGCTCCAGGAAGGAATCAGTGCTATGACTTTTGAAGATAAACGCATATCTGCTTTACACCAATAGCTGTTTGTCTTGCCTTTCCCATGTTGGGAGAGTTGCACGTGAAGTCGTTTCAAAAGTCATGAATGCTTCGTCACGATCGGCTAGCAAGCCAAGAGAAGCTCCGCCCACTGGGAAATACAAATGTCTTTTTGTTGACAGCAGTAAACAACAAATGTCAAAGAAAATTCTCCCAGCTCCAGACATTTGTTGTCACTTTGCCAAGAACTACTATGAAAGATGGTGACAGTACCTTGCAGGATTCCTCAAGAGACTCTAACCGAAGGAAAGTTTCTTCCAAACTGTCTGTTGCAAATCTCCAGTAGTCAGCAAATGTAAGGATCTTGGCTAATGCTGAACAAGATCTTGATTATTTATATTTCGCTTCCCAGGAATCACTCTTTTTTTTGGTCATTCCCTTGAAACTGTCGGATACAGGACATAAAAAGCAGCCAGAGTCCAAAGAAAGACTCCAGAAAGCCTGAAGAACTGACCTCACAGATTTTCTTGAGGCTCGTGTTGTCCTTCCACAAGCGAGAAATCAAGAAACCAATCACGATGAGGGAGAGAACCAGGAGAGCCGCCATGATGAGACCGAGCAGCGCCATGTCGCCCGGCCGATAGCCGATACTTGAAGGGGACGGAACGGCTACAGCTGCAGAGGAACACGGGAGAGATCGTCAGAGGTTAGGATCTGTAATATGGGAATGGTGACAGTGACAATATCTTACCAGGTAAGACTTGAACAGAAAGCGCCGCCGTCCCAAACTCTCCTGTGGTTGAATCCACGGCTCGCAGCTGCAGCCAGAGTGAGATTTAAAGACAGACGGTGTCAAAACTAATCAAAGGATTCTCTTGGTAACCACGAGCTGCATCGTTTACCTGGAGGGCGAAGGATTCTGTCTTCACCACTCTCTTCAGGATCACAAAGCCATCAGGGGTCACATTGACGTAGCTGCTGTACTGAACCTCATACTTTACATCCGGGTTCACGCCCTGACACAACCCAAAAAAAACAACACAAAATAAAGGGCTAAATATCAATCAAAAGCGTTCATACGAATGCACACTTTACATGATTATACCCTCTAATGCATCCAAGAACATTTACTTAACATCATATTTTTTGTCCTTAACCCAAAACTAAGAATATCCTGTTTAGTATATAATAAACAATAACTGAGAGTATTTAAGAGTATTTAATAAACAGGATAAAAAATCTTTTTGATGAGTGGAAGTTAGCTGATAACTGTAAAAAATAAATAACTAGCAGAGTTGGATCTCAACACTAGGTGGCAGACACGAGCCCGTGACTTCAAAATGCATTTTATTTGATAACATTTGTCCTTTATAAAATTGTCAGTTTTGCTAACATCATTCCAATCAACTCAAAAAAAATTAGCTCCGTTTGTTTTTGATTTTCAACAGACTCAAAGGGAATAATAATACAAATAAAACCTCCATTTAAAAAAGCAAAGCCATTACAGAGATCTTAAAATGAATGTGAAAGGCGTCGGTTCCTGCAACACCTGCAATAACTATATTTTTGGAAAAGGCCGACGCCGGAGCTTTATTTCCACATAAATCCAGAAACCCAGTGTAGAACAGCTTAAATGTTGATTGAAATTAGTGATGCACTGATATGAAAACGTCAATTGATTCATATATCCGATATTATTGTTGTGGCCGATCACAGATATTTACCAATATTATATACATGTCTTTATCTTTTCAATGTTGCATCCATGCTTCAGTTAGATACTTTGTAATCCCAATTACTATCCCTGTTTTTGACCAAAGAAATAATCGGCCAACACCGATGTTGATGCTAAAATGTGTATATAGGCCTTAAACTGAGCAGAATGAAAGAGGTGTTAGTATAGAGTTTTGTTTTTTTCTTGTTCATATAGAAAGTTTTGTAACTAGCGCCGAGTTAGCTGGGAGTGGCCAAGTTTCTGCTCAAGAGCAGTGCAGGTATTGATTAATCAGTGCATTGCAATATTCCAATTCTTTTTCAATTTAAAAAACTCTGAACAAAATACATCCTGCTGTTATCTTTCCGTGTCAGAAGAATCTGCTAAAGATAAGCTAATAGCTGCCACTCAAAAGGGATCTGCTGCTGTCTTTCTCCTCCTGAACAATGTAAATCGACTCTGTCGATCCAGCAGGTAGATTTTTTTACGCTTGCGCAGTAATGTTAGCATAAGCATAAGAGTCACTCACGCTGGCGAAGTCTTCATCCCGTGCTCGGACTCTGAAGGGTCTGTTGGTGCTGCGGTCTCGGAGAATCAGGCTTTCTGGGATCGAGTTGCTGTATGTAAATCCTTCGAATCGCTCTTTCTCAAAGCGTGGTGGGTTCCTGCTCTTTTTCATCACGTCAATGATCACCTGAGTCACTGCAAACTGATCCCTGTTGTTCACCTGCGACGCCTGAGGCAGCAGAGAACACATTCAGAACCATGTGTTAAAAAATTCGCTAGACAAACTTTTTTTTTCTCCTTTTACCAGGATTGTCAAGATGATCGGTCCAACGATATCAGCCGCTTTGGTCATCGTAATATTTCCCGTGTCTTCATCAATTTGAAAAATATTCCCTTCGTTTCCTGGTGATAAAAGAATTAACATAATTAAAAAAAACAAGAATATCAAGAAGTTTGATTCACACATTCTGAAAAACCTGAATATGGTAACTATTAGAAGTCAGTTAAGCTATTAAATGATTTAAGATGGCAGAGCGTGTACATGCAGCGGCTGCTTTCGCTCCCGAAACAACGCTGTTTCTGTGTTTTACGTGTAAGAAGAATGTTTGTGTTTGTCCGTCATCGTCTTCGTCGCGCCCTCACGCCTTCAGGCGGACGTTCTCCCGAAAGTTTCTGCAGAAACATGGACATAACTCCAGCGGACGGGGAAAACGCTACGGGACTACGGTTAGCTCCGGAGACCAGCCGAACTCCCGACCTCCACCCTGCACCCAGCCCGCCACCAGCCCACGAATGTAAGCTGAGGAAACAGAAGAGAAGGAAGCGAGGAGGTATCCGAGCTAAGTTAGCCGCCAGACAACACCGCCCGGGTATCCCATCCATCACCCTGGGCAACGCAAGTTCGCAAGACAACAAACTGGACCACATCCGTCTACTCCAGACACGCTGCAAGTCTGTGGGTGTGTGCTGTGCCCTTGCGTTTGTGGAAACTTGGCTCAACAGCACCATCCTGGACCATGCTACCCAGCTACCGCAGCTAACATGCTTCCGGACAGCCAGGGCCAACCTGTCACAGGGAATCAGAGAGGCCAAGAGAGAGCACTCCAGGAGGATCGCCGATCGCTTCAGAGACAGCAAAGACTCCAGGAACCTGTGGCGGGGCATCCAGACCATCACAGACTACAAGCCCCCTCCGCAAACCTGCGACAACTCCCCCACTCTGCTGAACCAGCTGAACGACTGAGAAGAGGAGCTCACAGATGTCTTCACCAACATCTTTAACTGCTCGCTGAGACAAGCTGTTGTCCCGACGTGCCTCAAAGCCACCACCGTCATCCCGGTCCCCAAGAAGTCGTCTCCCACCTGCAACAACAACTGCCGCATCGAGCGTCTGGTCATGCACCACATCAGGTCTGTCCTCCCCCCTACTCTGGACCCCAACCAGTTTGCATATCGGGCAAACCGCTCGACCGATGATGCAATTTCCACCGCCCTCCACTCAGCCCTCACCCTCACCTGGAGACCAAGGACTCCCATTGTGGAGTCAAGTAATTAAGAAAAAAAACTAAGGAAAATGATAAGAAAAAGAGGGACATGTACTAACTTCAAAGAATGGACAGTCAGAAAATTTTGTCGGACAGAGACTGCGTTCTACACGGACCATTAAAAGCCACGGACAATGACAAAAGAATCAGAAGCAGCAGAGAAGGTAACAGCAGCAGATGGACGTGTCACTCTCTAAAAGATCTGGTTTGATGATCAACCAAGAGACGGATGAGTCTACAAACATACAGAGAGGCAGACGGTAAGACTGACTGTTTGATGAGGTCGGACTGCTGGATCACTAATGTTAGAAGTAAAAGTTAGAAGTAGTGTTAGCCTAGCCACTGGCTCATTAACACCCATGATTGGTAGTTGAACTGATTGTGCTGTGATTTTAACTGATGAACTTGAATGTTAATAACTAAAAAGTTTAATTAAATTATTTATTCATTAATCATTAAACTAGACAAAATAACTTTGAAGTATTTATATATTTGTAAAATAAACTTGATTAGTGAGTAAACACTTAAAATGTAAATATTAATATGATGCACTTTAAAGTTATTTAGCTGGATATTTTGTTCATTTAACTTTAATCACACTGGGTTAAATTATGGTGATTCACTCAGTATTATGTACATGATTTGCTTAGTTTTTCCTTTACAGTTTGAGTAAATTTAATTTATGTAAATCTAGGAATATACATTAGTAAATTTATTTATTTATTTATTTATTTGGCAGTGTAAAGGTTTTTACCTGCCTAGGACCAACTGTAAAGAAACATGCTGAGACACAAATAAATACATGGTGGACAAAGGAAGAAAACTGTTTGGTCCTTTGAGTTGCTAAAGTCTGTGTAGAGGAGTCCATCCCTTTCAAGTGGGGAAGCTGCAGAATTTACAGGAGAATTTGACACCCATGTTAGAATGCTGCTCATAAGACTTCAGCTCAGCATTCAACACAATCATCCCCCAGCTGCTCATCCTCAAACTGGCCCAGCTGGGACTCAACACCTCCCTCTGCAACTGACTTTCTGACGGGGAGACCATAGGCAGTTCGGGTCGGTAGCAACAACTCTAGCACCATCACGCTGAACACGGGGTCCCCCAAGGATGCGTGCCGAGCCCCCTCCTCTTCACCCTGCTGACCCACGACTGCACACCTACATCCAGCTCAAACCTCTACATCAAGTTCGCAGACGACACGACCGTGGTGGGTCTCATCAACAACAACGATGAGACAAACTACAGGAGTGAAGTGAGCCACCGGGCTACGTGGTGTCAGGACAACCATCTCCACCTGAACGTGGAGAAAACAAAGAAGATCATTGTGGACTTCAGGAGAGAGCCTGCTCAGCACGCTCTACTGATCTTCAACGGTGCTGAAGTGAAGCGGGTGAGCAGCCACAAGTTCCTGGGTGTCCACATCTCCCAAGACCTGTCCTGGGACACCAACACCACTTCTCTGGGCAAGAAAGCCCAACAGTGACTGCGGAAGCTTATAAGAGCAAGAGCCCCGTCCCCCCATCACGCACACCTTCTACAGAGGCACCATTGAGAGCATCCTGACCTGCAGAATCACAGTGTGGTTCGGGGCCTGCAGAACATCTTGCCGCAGGACCCTGCAGGGCATCGTGAGAGCAGCTGGGAAGATCATCAGTGTCCCTCTACCCTCTCTACAGGACATCTACCACTCCCGCCTCACCTGCAGAGCCTCCAGAATAATGGGTGGTTTCACCCACCCTGCCCACAGCGTCTTCACCCTGCTGCCGTCGGGGAGGAGGCTGCAGAGTCTCCGAGCCAGAACCAGCAAACCCAGAGACAGCTTCTTTCACCAGGCAGTTAGGACACTCAACTCCCTCCCTGCTCTGCCCCCACTGGCCCCTCCCTTCTACCCCAATAGACTCTGCCCCCCTACCCTTCTACTGCACACCTTACCCCCTCACCATTGCACAAGAATACACTCTTCATGCTATTTGCACTATGGTCCATCGGGACAACTGAACTCTTACTGTTTACTGATTTGTTCTGTCTTAGTAATTAAAATAGTATTTAAAATACTAAATTAGTTTAGTTTAATTTAATTTAGTTTTTTAAACACCGTGGGTCCAAGAGGACTGTAATTTCATCTGTGTTGTATGCTAACATGTAGCACATTTGACAATAAAGTTGACTTTGACTATTAAAGTTTCACTTAAAAAAAAAAAGAAGCAATAATACAAACTTTGAAACAATGGTTTCTAAATGTTCGCTCGTAGCCAATAAAATAAAAAGCTAAACCTAAGTTTCCAATGTTTTGAAATGGTAAATAACAACAAATAAATTTTTACTATTTAAAAAATGAAACTCATTTCTCAAGTTTAATTACGTTACTTAAACTGATCCTAAAAAAAATAGAGAAACGGTCAATGCTAATAAACCCAGCATTGGTAGTTAGCATTAGCTGCTACATATATTAGCTGCTACATTTTTAGCTTCTTACTTTATTTCTATTGTTTTTCTTTTTTGCAAATAGTGTTCCTGAATAAAACATTTATAAAAAGGTATGTTTAGGAGAAAGCTTTGCTTAAATCACAGATAGTTTATGACTTTAAAAATTAAGAACTAAGCTAATGAATTAAAATCTGTTTAATAGTCTAAATTAGCTAAGTACACATTATGAAGTAAGATTTACCCCGTTTACTGTTTTGATCAAGATGAACCTCCAAAACAGAAGGAAAAAAAGAAACGCAGACAAATTGTTACAAACAAATCACTGTGATAACATGAGTTTGTGTATGTTTGTATATATTATCCAGAAAAGAAACTTTAATTATACTTTGAAAGTTTTAACAACAAATTTGTTCATTCTTTGTAATACATTTAAAAAAAGAATATCGTACAAACAGAGTCTTTTTTAAAACGAGTGTTTATCCACATGAACTTTTACGTAACTAAGCGATGTTTTAAACTTGCCAAACTCATAGGAGGAACCACAAATGTCAAAGCTGTCAGGCAACAACAATCCTGCAAAACATTATTTTGCAGGATTATTATTCTGAATGTTCAGCAAAGCTGATTTAGTTGGACTTTATTCTTCACAAATAATATGAACATCTGTCTCTACCAGCATGTTGCAATACAAGGCTAACGATTGGCTGATTTCTTCTTCTTCTGCTCCACTGGTAGATCACAGCGTTAGGTAGCTCATTACTTCCACTTATTGACCGCAGATATAACAGATTGTTAAAAATAGACGATTACGGTAAAACGTGATTATAAAGCAACTAATCGATGAATAAATTAGTTGTCAACTATATTTTCGGCTCTAGAACATATTCTTTAATTTATACTGGGCACCCTGGATAGGATATAAAAAAAGACACGTCTGAGCAAAAGACGACCTTTTTTTTCCCCACCATCTTGTACGTAAAAGGCCATGAATACGGATTTTTTTTCACATAAACCCGGCTATGTTTGGACACGGACTCAGTCTCTGGTATCTGACCTCGTAATACTCTGTAGCTGATCAGCTCGCTGCGGTTCCTGTCTCCATCCCGGGCGAACACCGGTCCAGGCTCCAGCACCAACGGGCCTTCCTGTGGGTTAAATCAGCCTGAAATTACCTGAACTAAATCACCGTTCAGATCCTCCTGAACAACGCACACTGAATCCAACATGCATTTTTGCTGCTGGAATAAAGGCTCCCATCAAATCCATAATATGTGTTGCTAAATGTTAAGAAGTTAAAATGACTTGTATTAAAAACAATAATAATTTTGAAAACTTTTTTCTGTTGTCAGATTAGTGGGGATTTTCACCTAAGAGTTGAGAAGCGCCATCCAATGTGAGACGTTTATCAGCTCAGGTGAGCGAGGCCTGGTAGGATGGCCAGTTTCAGGAACACACCAACTATCTCTTCTTCCATTTAGTGTCCATTTTTGCAAACCAGTAAAGAAATACTAACCACTGCGCTTTAGTTTCCCATCAGTTTATTTGTCATCCTGGAGAAAAACGGCCCATTACTGAAGTAACATACTAGTATAAGACTCATATTTGACAAATGTTAGTAAGTAAAATCAATAAAATAAAGCAATTTAAGATAATATGCAGAACCAAATGAACATTTATTACCTTTTTGTGTTAAATGGAATTTTAAACACTTAATATTGGCGTGTAAGGTTGTCGTTTTGAGCCCACGCTTGGCGTTGTCAGTTGTTGAAAAAGGTGAAATGAACTTGCCTCCTTCTCGGTCAGGTTGACTTTGCCCCTGTAGCCGCCGCTCACGCAAAGTTTGGCGGTCCCCAAGTTTGTCCTGAGGCACGGCTGGAACCATGGGGGCCGGTTGTCCACGTCCTTCACCTGCACCGTGATCATGGCCACAGAGGTGAAGAAGGGCTCGTCGGAGGACGAACCGTTGAAAGTGTCCTGGGTGTGGAAGATAAACGTCAGGGAACAGGAAAGAGGGGGAAAACCAACAAAAACAAAGAAAATCTTTCCTTCACCTGCACGTGCAAGACCAGAGAAACCCTCTGCACCACATCGTAGTCCAGGACGCTTCGAACCAGGATCTTTGGCGTGTTGATGTTCTCAAGGCGAAAATATTTATCCTGAGCGAGAGGTTTGGGTAAAATAGATATAATATCAAACTTAATATGTGACTTTCTTAATCGTATGGATATCATTTTATTTCAATGCTAATGAACAGAATGTACTTCTCTGAGTTAACACACTGAGATGTTATTTTCTGCACCAGCAACACTCTCCGTCTACGCTTTTGTTCAAAGGTAACAAAAGGACGTTTGGGAATCTGCAGGTCAGATATTTTACTGACAGGCATATTTACACTTGAGGCCTTTAGCGCAAGAGGTTAATAAACATAACTGAGTGATTTTCATATCAAATGTTCCTCAGAAAATTATTGTTGCCGCGACTGGGATTCCTCGACTGTCAAAGAAGGAGCATTGAGCAGCATTGAGCGTGTGACCTGGACACAAGGCTCCACGTTCACAACAACTATTTTAGGAGTAATAGCATCGGAAATAAAGTGATAAATTGGTCAAAGCAGCACTAAAGTTTGAGTTTTTGTGGATTTTGGCGGCCCAGTGTGGACAAAGGTGGTGATGTTGAAGATAACAAACAGGGGAAGTGACGTAGGCCGTGAAGCAGTCAGCACATTTGTAGTTGTTTTGCGTGGCAGGGTTCCTGGCACCCTCCTCAAAGTTGCTTAGTGCCGGTTAAAGTGATACGGACGCCCTCGGGTCATGACAGAGGCGTCAAGTTATAAAAAAACCCTTTATGAAGGTTGAAAACGTAGTAAGTGTGGCTTTAAAGCTCAGTTTGATTTTATTCCTGCACTCTGGTTATGAGTATCGGCTCGACACTTCTTGACTGTGTAATTTCTCTGTAAAGACTCTTCATTCCTCAGATGCTTCAAATCTGTCAGATTGTGTTTATTCAGATTCAAGTCGATGATCTTTCCTGGGTCATTCCAAACGTTTGATCAAAAAATCACAACAAAAAAAACGCAACCACCAGAAAACAAAGCATGCAGCTGAAAATGCTGCAAAAGAGAAAAGCAGCAGAGAAAATAAAAGAAATTTGCAGCAACTGCAAATTAGGGAAGATGCAAGTACAAAATGCTGCAAGTTAGAGCCACAAAACTATCGGTCATCCAGACCTCTAGGGGGCGTTGATGCAGACCCTTAGGTAGGACTGCATGATTTAACGTGATGTCCAGAGTAAAGATGGAGACAGAAAGAAAACAGGCTTCATATTTGACTTGTTTAAAAGCACATCCTTATACGATGTAGAACAGCAGCTTGTTGAGCCTCGGGTTGCATATGATTTGGTGATCGTCTCCCCCTGGTGGTCTGGAGTACTACTGTTTTCTGTAGCAAGTTTGCAGCAATTTTAACCAGATGCTCAGGTGTGGGTTATTTCTTCGGTTTTCTGTGATTTCAGCGTGTTTTTTTTTTGCTTTTGCAGTTGCATTTTTAAGTTTTTGCGGATCATTGCGGATGTTAGCCACCTGTCTTTTGGAGTCATTATGATGCTGCTACCACTACCATGCCTCGCCTTGCTGATCCTCCACCTGATTAGGACATCAGACCTGCTGATGTTTAGTTGAAGTTTATCAGAGGCTCATAAAAAAAAGTCCGGCTCTTTCTGACCGGTCTTTATTGCTGTGCTCACACCAAACGCGTCTGCAGTGTCCAAAACGCGTCTTAACGCTTGAGGTTGGACGCGTTTTTATATTTTGTTCACTTTTTTAGGGTCAGAAGCTTCAAACGCGCGTCAAGAGTCCTCACTTTCCCTTTTCTCTTGTCAGACTTCCTGTCTTCTCTGGTCGGACTTCCCTTCTCTTCAACCATCTTTTTGTACAGTGGAGGATGAAACCGAGAGAGCGGCTCGTCTTTCTTTAATAAACCAAGAGAGCGTGGTTGTCGGCTGCCTCGGCTCGATATCTGTAACTAGGGGGAAAATCCAGCAGCATTCAGAGTTTGATGATTTTCTCCTCCAGGAGCTTAACACTGACGAGGGTCGATTTTGGCACTAGTTTCACTGGAATTAGAGAAAACAGCCACAATAAATCTATCCTCCATTATCACTTCAGAATCTGCCGCCATGTTGGAAAGTTTGTCTCTACGTCACATAGAAGGAGCTCTCTGATTGGTCCACGCTCAAGCGGCCAGCGACCAAACTTCAATTTTCCCGACTCGATCGTCTAGAACATCAGACGCGTTGGACACTCAAAATGCGTCTGACGCGTGTAACACGCTGTGACACTTGTAGACGCTCCCAGACGCGCGTCTACGTCGACTTTGCATGTAAACTGGACACTCTTGATGCTCCAGATACTTTCGGTGTGAACGCAGCATAAGAGGACTTTAAATAATGTGAAGGTTCAATCCTGAACAAATCCACAGAAATGACTGAAGGTGGAGGACATTTTGAGATGATTTAAAACCTTGGATTTTCACCAAAGATGAGGAAAAGTTTTCCTTTCACTGCATGTTGAAGCTGGCAACCTTTTGTAGAGAAAATATGGAGGAACAACGATGACATGTGACGTTGTCTTACCTGTTATTTTTATTAATACAACGAAAGAAGAATAAGGGTTTTAATTTCAGCAATATACACCTGATTTAATCCACATTAAATCAAATGTATATAAGTATTTATACTCATTTAATCAGTTAACTAAAAGCATGAATATTGATTATATTGTAATTCAATAAGATGCATGAGTGTCTTTTGTTATTATAGACATTGAACGAAGTAATGAGTGTTGCTGGTGTCACTACTAAATAGGTTTGTATATGTAAACGTCATAATTTTATTTAATCCACAAAACAACCAGTTGAAAACTTAGAAACCCATCAAATGAAGCATAAAGTTACAAACATCATGTTGTTTTCAATGAACAACAATAGAAACAAGGACGAGGAACTCTTACTGTCGCAGGCTCCAGGCGATAATAAAGCGGCTCTGAATCAACATCTGTCGCCTCTATCAGTCCGACGCTGGAGTTCACCGGAGCGAGCTGCAGAAACGAACAAGTTACAACGGGAACACGAACAACATATAGATGTTTAAACCAAATTAAACGCAGCCGCCATCAGACGACCCCACAGCGACCCTGCAGGCGTAGAAGAACGTAGACGTCACCTCGAAGCGCTGTGTTTACATCGGCAACGATGGACCACGGCAGTCTTAAAGTGTTGCCTAAATCTGGACTAGCGGGATTGTTTGAACTGCTCCACTGAAACAAACAGGTTTAAAGTGTCGGCACTGCTCGCTTCGGACATCGTTGACGTCCAGATTTACCACGTCTGGCTTCTTCCGGTGCGCCACTATGACATGGATGTGAATTAAGTTTTTATGAGGAGATGAGATCGGATGTTTGTCGTATGTGAGCGACAAGAGCCGGACTTTGTGTCGCGTTTTCTCACTGTGTGAACGTAACCTGGGGGAAAGAGTACCTCGTTCACACCCAGCACATAGTGACTCTTTGCGAAGTTCGGAGGATTGTCGTTCACGTTCTCAACCAGAACCTCAACAGACTCGTTTACCTGCAGAGGAGAAGGTGAACGGTTTAAAAGGGTTTGGTTTACGGATCGGCTCTGCTTCGACTGTTTTGTCTTGTGATTTTTGTACTCACAGATCTGGAGCCAGTTTTGCTGCACGTCACCCAAACCACCAGTGTTGGACTGGAGAGTGACTAGAAAACATAGAACATTCCTGTTTATACACTTTATATTTATTAAACAGTGCAAAAAACATCCAGCTCACGTCCGTTCACATTTCACTTCTAAGATCTCTGATTGGTCTCCCTGGTCTTTTAGACTTTTATCTGTTTTTAGTTTATTTTCAGTCTAGTTTTTGCTTTATAGGTCACTTAAAAACTTAAACCTAATATATTTTATATTAAAAATGGCAGCAGCCTGCAAAAGACACAGATTTTTAACCAAATCTACGAAAGATCCTTGTTACAGAGTTAGAGCTAATTGGCATCAGAAAGGTGATTCTTCCCTCAGGACATGAATCTGATCTGTTCCTGAGTGACCTTTGCAAAACTGACTATTTGCTCAGGTTTGTGGGCTGGATGGATAGAAAAATTGACTGATGAATGGATTATTTTAGTGATGGATTAGTTAATGGTTAGATTAATCAGTGTATCATTGGATAGATGGATGGATGGATGGATGGATCGATGGATGGATGGATGGATGGATGGATGGATGGATCGATGGATGGATGAATGGAGGGAAAGATTGGTGGTTGGTTGGATGGATGGATGGATGGATGGATGGATGGACGGATAACTGTAACTGCATAGATCATTCAAGGAATGGATGGATGGATGTATGCATTCATGGTATGGTGGATGGATGAATGGATGGAAAGATTGGTGGGTGGTTGGATGGATAAATAGATAGTTGGTTGGATGGATGGATGGATAGATCATAGTGTAATTGGTTGGATGTTTGTTTATAATTCCGTGCAAACATTCGTCCAACATGACATCCATCAGCTCAGGTAAAGCGAACACACGCCTAACCTTTGTTAGCATCGTTAGCATGTTTGTGGATTAACGCTCACTTCCCCTGGGATTACCTCGTAATCCAAGCCTTTCTTCGCCATCAGGATGTTTCCTTTGATGTAAAACAGATCCTCCGGGTTCACCGACACACTCAGCGTCACGTCGCTGTTGGAGATGATCATCACCACCTGGACGTCAGCCGTGTTGTTTTCAGGGATCGTCACAGGGCCCGGCGGCACCGTGCAAACTGTAAGGGCGACACCGGCGGCAGAACTCAGTAAAACACACAGTCGATTTTACCTTTGTCCAGCAGAGTATTGATGATTTGGGATTTGTCTGTCATTTAGAGATGAAGAAAATAAAGAAAACAAGAAAATAAAGAAAACACACTATAATTTATATATATTTAACCCACTTCCAATATTCATTCATACATTAGATGTATCAAGAATCAAGAATCAGTTTATTTATATAGCGACAATTTACAACAGAAGTCGTCTCAAGGAACTTTAGAAGAAAATTAATCAAAATCAAAGATACATCATAAACAAAATCAGTTTGAAAAAGTTTCCAATCTAAGGAACCCCAGCAGATTCATGGAGTCATTGACTTGCAGCATTCAGTCCTCTGGAATCAGCAGACAGAAACAATGGCTTGTGTTGTCGTTGACTTTACAGCAATCCCTCATACTGAGCATGCATGTATGTCAGCCTAAATTTATCATTCTATGATCAGTTACCAGATGTGGGCAGAGTACCCAGGAATTGTACTCAAGTAAGAGTAACACCATGGACGAAATTTTGATTTCAAAGGTGTGTGTGGGGGGGTGTATATTTTGTAATGAAACTCTTGTATATCAGTTCACAATGTTTTCTCGTAGTTCTTCTAGGTTTCAATTCGTACCTTTAAGTTAAAGGTTTCTTTTTATGTTTGACTGGTTATTAAGCATGTAGCAAAACATTATCATGTTTTTATCAATCCCGTAGAGCCTATTCGCACCAATTACCCCCCAGCTCTGTGTTACTTGTGGCGCATTCGCACAGGATGAGCAAAGTCTGCATTTAACTTGAATTTACTGACATTAAGGCCGGATATGACGTAAAAGCTGTGGTAACATCATCTCCACCTACTATGCATCTGTCATCATACACCACAACTTTTAAAGTAGTACTGGAACCCACACAGCTGTCAATACTGCTCCTGTTTCAGGAAGGCTTAGAGCTAATTAACCTATCTCATAAATAGCTTGATCATATCACAAATGTTGCTTACTGCATGCTGCTAGACTCACATGAACACCAATTCAAAGATTAGTGTAAATTACTACATCTGATATTACAACCCTTCTGGCTTACCCGACCCAATCACACAAACAAATGTCCAACTTACAGGAGCAGATTCCATCCAAGAACCAAACTGCGTGCTCCTTAAAACCGTAACTCCTGGACCATTTAATATTTCAACAACTACCAAGAAGCTGAAAAAATAGACCCTGCCACCATACAGTTATAATTACGATGGCGATTAGGGCTCCAGAACTATGACCTTCCAATCACAGACCAAACTCAGCAGCGCGTCAGATGATTGGAACGTTAGCTTCTAAGGAGCAAGAGTGGAGACAGCCAATCACACAAGAGATCCAAACCACAGAGAGCCAATCAGGGGCTGGTGGGCGGTCTAAACTCAGAGAAGCGGGCTTCAAGTTGAGCGGTTCTTTCCCGCCTGGTCCTAGTGCTGACAAGTTCGTTGTGGTGTAGCGGAACATTGTTCTTGGACAGTAAAAAGTGCAGGGGACCAAATCGGACATTTGAAAAAGCGAAGGGGACATGTCTGCCCCCCCCCCCCAAAATTACATCCGTGTGTGACACTATTTGAAAGCAAAAGTTTAAAAAAATAGTCATCCAAGAAATTACTCAAGAATTTAACCATTAAGCCTCAAATTCTTTACAGGAAGTACTTCCTGTGTTCACTTTAATCCCTCGATCTCCAGGTAGTATAACAGCTTCTGAAGTTTTTCTTTTGTAAATGTATGTCCATTAAAACAATTTTGTGTTTTGTTCGGTAAAGTAAGTCCCGACGGGTTGAGTGTCCAGAAATACACCTCAGCGATAACTCATAAAAATGTTCCTCAAGTGAAAGTAAAAATTACGGCGTAGTAAAGTAAGAACGGTTTCTAAAAAGGAACTAATTACTCTCCACCTCGGTACTTCAGTTGGACTGTTTTTACTTTTTGACGTTTTTGCTGCTCATAACTAAATTTTTTTGTTTTGTTTATTCAAACTTACTCAAAATCACAAACTGAAAAAAAAGGTTTAATTAATGTGATGATTCCAATTTTAAGAGGCTTGATCTGATTAAGAAGATGGAGAGGATGTAGAAACAGGGAAAGTGAAACTATTGAAGCTGGTACTCTGATCTGACCCCTGACCACTCCCTCTCTTATCTTTCTCTTATTCTGGTCAACTCTCCTCAGATTACGAGCAGCATGGCTGCAGGTCGGAGCCGTACTCACGTCTCTGAGCCCAGCAGAGCTCTGCGCAGAAGCAGAAGGCGACGGCGCAGCCGATCAGAACGTCCGCAGGCCGGCTCCTGGATCGCAGCTCCATGTCCAGAACCCAGAGGCAGCGGCGAATGAAGTCCGGGTGGGATGAGGAGCCCGTGGTACCAGCTGGTACTCGGCCACATAATGGCCCGTCTGTGCTGCCCGGAGAGTGGGAGTCGACTACAGTCGCCATGCTTGTGACTTCATCTGAGGGCCACATATCGCATTAAGGGCCTGCCAGCAGCAGACCCGCAGCCTCCCACTGAAATACTTGCATCTCCTTCAGCCCTGATGCATCCTGGGAGGAGTCCAGGAGGGGAAGGTCACCAGCTGGAAGCGTTCCTGACGAGCTGAAGCATCGTCTGGGGTCAGCAGACATTAATCCACTGTTTGGACTCATCTTCTGTACGACCGATGACGAAAGAACTTTAGACCAACATGTTAGTCCAACAAAACACAACAATCTAATTTGATCAGGTGGAAACGTGAAATCTTGTCCTTTGTGCAGATTTTCCAGTCTGTCCTTGATGGCTCTTCACTGCTCTGAAGCTCTGCACTGGTGGCAACATGTCAATCTCCTCACTGATTTCTGTGAGTAGCCTATGATGAAAAAAGCTAATTAAACATTATTAACATGAAAAATAAAAGATAAATTAAAATATTACAACTAGATATCAGTTTCTACATACAAACATACGATATAAAACGTTTAAACTGCAACTGACCAACAATTAATTTTTAAAAGGGCTTTATTAATCCTAAAGGGAAATAAATGTTAAATATCACCTAAGTTTTGTTGTAGAAGCTGATTGTGGTGGGCAGGGATTACCTCCTGTAGCAGTCTGTATCACCGCAAGTATCAATATGCCTCTGACTATTTTTTTATGTACTTTTTAATTAGTAGTTATTATTTTAAGTGTTTTTCAATTTTATTTAATGTTTTGTAATTATCTGATTTTTTAAAAGTTTTTTCAGGTTCCTATTATTTTATTTCACCTTCTTTACATTTTTTTATATTTGTTTTTTTTATTTTATTAGTTCATTGACCTATTCGTTATGATCATTATTTGTATGTTTAATTTGATTTCAATTTAATTTCAAATAATTTTTTTAGTTGTTAATTTTTCAATTTATTTTCCGTTTTGTTTATTTTGCTTTCATTTTACTTTGTTTTTTGGTATTTTATTGATTAAGTGCAACTGTTACGCATGTTGGAGCTGATCCCTTGAACCTAATTTCAATTTCGTGGCATTATGTGAAAATATGGGAATGTTTTTAATCAAATATGAAAATGCATGTAACATTTCAGCTAGTGAAACATAATCAGTTTAGAAGAAACAACATTATCTAAACCTAAAACTTGTACACCGTTAACTACTATGCTAACACTGCCACTTTTTATGGAAATTAAAATATTATTGACTTAAAACAAGCTTCTAAATCTTGGACAAAAAGTTTCTGATGAGTTTGTTTTTTCTTGTTTCTACTAAAAACTTTAAAATATGTTTTCATTTAAAGCGTAATCTATTAACTATTAACTAAATGCCTGAAATATTAAGGTAACAGTTAATTAAAATTACAACTACAGCTACTAAAACTCGTCTGTTATATTCAAATGTGACTGAATTATAATAATCAATTATAATTGATGAGGGTATATGTTGCTTCCCACGTTATCGTTCCTCAACACCGTTAACATTAAATGAGATCAAACTGCGCAAACTAACATGCGGAAACTTCAAACTTTTTATTGATATTTTCAAATATGATTCATAATATTGACTTATTGGCTTCTAACAGGTAACAGAGTAAAACAAAGTTCTGCATAAAGTTAACAGGTTACTTTAGAACGCATTGTCAATGTTCCTTTGACAATGTTTTAGTAAATTTTATGTTTATTTATGTATAAACTGATGAATTTAAGTTTATCTCCCTCCATATGCTGTAAAGCACGGGGTGGAAATATCATGGTTTGGGCTCATCTTGTAACCAGGAACCTCTTCTGTTTTTAAAAACTCGTCCTCTCTGATTCCTGCCAACATTAATGACAGAACGTGGCACAAAGTGGAACCAGACGAGCTTCACATGTGGACAGCAAGCCACTGTCTGCCAGACCCCCCACCACCACCACCTCCACCCATCTGTGTGGGAACAACAACCTCTCAGTTTCTAGATGCTCGTTATTTATGTTTCCACACAACATGCAGCACTCAGACCGAGGGTTGCATGAGACGCCGTAGATGTTTGTTACGAATCTGGGCTGAAAATGTACTGATTTTATTTATTTACTTCAATCTCTGGGTGAGAAACTGCAGCCTCTCTGTTTCTGTTTGCTCTGTCATTTCTCTAAAAGGTGAAGGTTGTTGTTTCACAAGTAGAATAGCTGCAGTTTTAGCCTCGGAGCAGCTGGGGGTGCAAAAGATCATCCAAAAAAAATTAATGAGGGTTTCTGAGGATATGAATGTGAATTATTGCTGCTGGAGAAACCGACGAGATCTTCATTATCCTGTCTAAGTTTTCTGTTTTTTACACCAGAAAATGTTGCCCAAGTTGCCCAACTTCAAATTGGGCAACTTTCACCAAAAAACTCAAACATCACCTGACATGACACTTAACACTAACCCTAATTACTCTGGACTTGGCAACAAAAAGTTGCCCAAGTTGCCCAAAAAACACACAATTTCACCTCACACAGGACCACTTCCATACGACTCAGGACACTCCAAAACACACTCTGGTGAGGTTCCCTCAATTACCCCCAAAGTCAACACTTAGTCCATTTTTACACTTGGAAAATGCATGGGAGTCTATGGCAGCCCCATGAAGGAAGTGAGCTAGAGACACCAAACTCACAGCATATCTGCCTACCCCCAAGTGGAGTATACACACCAAGTTTGGGAGCGTGCCCTATAAAACTCTAGGAGTTATTGAGCGTGCCCCGTTTTTTCAAATCAATGGGAGTCAATGGCAGCTATATGAAGGAAAAGAGCCACACCCACCAACCTTACAGGGTACCTGGGTCCCCTCAAACTGTGTCTCTGGGCCAAGTATGGGCCCCGTACCTCTTTTACTTTTTGAGGTATTTAGCGTGCCCCAACCCAAAATCTGGTTTTCATCCCCTCACCCTAACCCCTAACCCTAACCCCTAACCCTAACAGTTTCAGCTCTTTAGAGATAAGAGGGGATTTTCCTCCAGGGGGCACTGTAACTCAAAAATAGACACCAAACAGCAAGCAAATGTATACCAGTGTGTTTACATGAAGTGTATTTACAAAATAAGACAACATAAAAACAAGTTTGTAAGAACAAAAAGATAATTTCCTGCGCAGGTTTATTTTTTATCCTAAAGGGAAAATAAAATAAAATAAAAATAATACTTTATTTGTTTAAAATACATAATTTAAAACAATAAAAATAATACTTAAAAAATAAAATAATGAAAATGATACTTTCTCAATGTAAAATAAATAAAGTAAAAACTAAATTATAAAAGTAATAATAAATTAGGAAAAAATAAAACTTTATTGATTTTATACAGAAATAACGTTCTCTTTAGGGGTTCGCCACTGAAAGAAATTTTTATGGCTCCATTTCTCTCTCCAATCGACTCCACCTATCAATCAGCCAGACTTTATACCAGCTGACTGTGACGTCAGCGCTGTGGTAGGAGGAGCTCCAGGGTGCTCCTGTCTTTTGCATTGAAGAGGGGGAGGAGCTACAGGCATGTAGAGCTAGACTCTATGGGCAAACATTTTTGCGCCCCAGAGCAGAAATATAAATATATGTTTTATATATATATACATATATATATACACAGGATAGGAGGTAAAGGTAATTTAGAAACTGATCTGCATCATGAATTTTTAAATTTTTGCCATTATTATTATGAAATTGTTATTCTGCTACTGTTTATATTTTATTTCATTACATTAATTTACTTGTTTTTGCTTTTACTTGTATTTGTAAAATCTTTTAGGTGAAATTATTTATTTTTAAGTTATTTCAATAAATAACTAAATTAATATTACTTTACTTCATTTTTGTATTTGTCATATTTTGTTTAGGTTTTTTTTCATTTTATTATATTTTTAGTTTATTTTACTTCATTACATTTTTTATTTTTTTTCACCCATTATTATTTAGGTATTCTGTTATTTTTCTTTTCTTTTTTGTTATTTGTTTTATTTTAATACATATTTCAGATTTTTTTTACATGATTATTTCTTTATTTACTTTTCATTTTATACATTTCTTTTTGGATTCTTTTTTTTGTTTGTCATTTACTTTATTTTTAAATAAACTATATTTTTAAAAGTTTTTCTTAATTCTTTATTAATTATTTTTATACTATTTGAACCATTTTATATTTTACTTATTTATCTTTATTATTTTTTATTTCTCATTTTATTTGTATCTTATTTTTATTTTTAATTAAGTTTTACATTTTTTTAGTGATTTTTTTGCGTGATTTATTTTATTTTTTTCAACTTTTTGTATATTTGTTTATTTTAGAAGTTCTTTCACTTATTTTTTATAATGGTTATTTTTATGATTTTAAGTTTATGGTAATTCATGGTTTATAATGTTTTAATATGGTTATAAAACATGAAATGTATTTAAAATTCTGCAAAGTAAAGATCATCAGCTTAAAAATGAAAACAATATCTTTTGTTTGTAGCATTTTTTATTTTTTTTTATTTTTTTACAGAATCATCGTCCTTATAAGGTAAGCCTAAATAAAAAGATAAACAAAATGGCTCGAACATACCCGGATGTGGGAGCCAGAGTACCCGGAGAAAACCCACAGCAGTCTTTTAGAAGTGTGTATCTTTCATTATTTAAATAAATTTTTTTTTTTAATTTAAAGTTTAAAAAAAACAATAGAAATTTAATTTTTAGGTCGTTTTTTAAAATCAATTATCAATACAAACATATGTACAATATCCTTTTTTAAAGTAACATTCAAAACCAGTACAATATCAAACAGATCACCAGGAGAAACAATCCATCGCAGGCAAACATGAGTGGATGTCGGTTACTAAAGTGGAACACGAAGTGAAACTGACTTCTTATTAAGAAATGAAGCGCTCTATGGAATATGGTATCAGGCCCAGTCGAGTGTCGTCTCAGGAAGGATACGGCCAAACGCCAAAAGACGCCGATCTTCCTCCAAGCCGCTCCGAAGAAATCCGACATTCTAGCTTGAGCTGCGTTGACCTCTGGCCTGAAGCGGTCCATTAGTTGAGACGCTTGTTGAGAACCAACTCCAATGTAACTGAGAAACCTCTTCAACCACGCCAGGATCTGGGCTGCAAGATGGCCGCCCTGAGGCCCTGGTACCGGGTCTGGTTCGGGCTCCAGCTCCAGTTGCGGTTCTGGTGCCCTGGGTGTTCGCCGGTGGTTTCTGTAATCTCTCGGCAGAGTCACGCAAACAGCGAAGCACATGAGTGTGGAAAGAGACGTTGTCGTTTGCAGATTAGCTTGTGGCGTCACAGTCAGCTCGTCTGCTGTCGCGTCTTCCTCGGAGGATTTGTCGCTGATGTCGGGTTTTTTGCCCCTGAACATTTTCAGGAGGACACAGAGCACTTTTCGGACCGCCTTGAGAGCTGCTGCTAGCTTTGCGTACATCAGATGTAGAATCTGCGTCGCCTGCACCGTGGTTCTCCTTAACGCAGCCGCCGCGTGTCTGAACCCGAAGGTCCACAGCGTTTGTCTCGGGACCTCGATGGGAACCCATCCCAACCCTGTGGATCCTTCTGTCTCCTCGTCTGAGGTTCGGACTTCGACCTTTATTGTCTGGTCCAGCGGAGGGGGATCATTGTTCTCAGAGACCGTCTCAGAGACCGTCTCAGGGACCGTCTGAGGGACTGTCTCAGGGATCGTCCCAGGCACCGTCTGAGGGACTGTCTCAGGTACCGTCTGAGGGACCGTCTCAGGCACCGTCTGAGGGACCGTCTCAGGCACCGTCTGAGGGACTGTCTCAGGGATCGTCTCAGGGACCCTCTCAGGCACCGTCTGAGGGACTGTCTCAGGGACCGTCTCAGGCACCGTCTGAGGTACCGTCTGAGGGACCGTCTCAGGGATCGTCTCAGGGACCCTCTCAGGGACCGTCTCAGGCACCGTCTGAGGGACCGTCTCAGGGACTGTGTGTTTCACCTCCAGGATTCTGACCTGGACTTCTTTGCGAGCTTCATCTGGTTCCCTGTCAGGATCTTCTTCCTTCTCCTTCTCCGCGGCCGCTTTGACTTCCAGCATTTCCGGGTGAAAGCTTTTGATTGCCTTCATAATCTCAATCCTCGGCTGCGTTTGTCCACGTTCAGACAGAAAACTGTCGTGTCTGCAGAGCTTTTTCAGCTCCGGACTAACGTTTAGCTGCGGCTGATGTGAAAACCAGCCGAGGCGTCCGTCGACGAAGCCCAAACGTTTGCCGCGAAACGGCGGCAGGTTGTAGGACGTCCGAAAACCTTTAAACAGAGGCATGTTTCCGTGCGTGTGGTAATAGAGGTGGTCCCTTCGCTCGCAGTGTTTAAACAAAGGCACGTTTGGGCTAGCTGGGCTAGCTCGTGTCTCGTTTGGCGTGTAGGCTTTAAAAGCGCCGTATAAACTGCTGACGCTCGTCATCGCAGCGAAGGAGTGACGAGTCAGTCGGGTTGTCCTTGCATTCAGCCAATCGGATCAAAGGAAAATCCGCCCTTTATGATGTCATAACGAGCAAATACACGCAGGCCCCCTTCTGAGGTTGCCTAGCAACGGCTGTCCAGTATGGCAAACTGTTAAACACAAAATCAGCCTCGCCACTCGTAAATTCCATTTATCTGAAATTGTTGTTTATCTTTTACAGTAAAGTCCATTTATTTTTACAGAACTTTTATGAAACCATCTGTATATGCTTTATTTATTATTTAAATATTTGTAAAATAACTTTTTAGCATATCATTTATTCATAAAAATTATCATTATTAATTATAGTTCATAAAAAAATGTTATAATTTAATTATAAGTGTCAGTAAATATAAGAAAAAAAGTTTTAAAAAATTAAGATCTTTTTTTAATTAATGGATATTAAAGATTTATTAAATAATTGTTTTTGGATTTGACACATTAAGTCAAATTAATGTTTTGTATAACCGTCAGATTCAATATTCAATGTTGATATTGAGAGCTCAACATGACAGATTTTATTTTTCCCCGGCTAAAAAGAAAAACACAAACCGTAACTCATACTTCATCTTTTGTTCATCATGATGAGAAACTTCAAGTTTTTCTCTCAGATATTGCCATCATTTCTTCATCATTATTGAAACTGCTGGGTGTCTAGAATCTGAGGCGGTAAAGTGATGAATATTTTCTATTCTACTTTATTTATTTATTTATTTTACACCTTCAATCTATCCTAGTTTATAAACAACAAAACTCTTGAATCCAGTGGAGAGCTGCATCATTTGAACTTAAACAAATACATAAATAAATACAGCAGAAATGATGATTAAAACAGGACAATAATAATGAAATAAATAAATGTCCCCATGAAAAATTTATTAGTCTTTTTAATGATTAATTTCTTCACATTATTACTTTAATTATTATTTATGTTTTTACTTACTTATTTTTTTCTGAATTTATTTCATAAATGGATTTATAATACGTTTTATCATGTAATTTTTATTTGTCTAATCGCTACTTTGAATCGGTGGAAATGATCACATGTTGAAAACCAGGCATGTTTTTCCTTCCACTTAACATTCCTGCCTACTTAATGTTTTTTTTTTTATGTGGTTTTAATGTATAACAATGTGTAAAAGTTGAAGGTGTTCAGATTTAATGCTGTATTGTTTATCCAGAGCTTGAAATACCCCATAAACAAATCTAAAGCTGCTACTCAAATCAAAAGTACGAACATATATACGAAAACCCAGAAGGGACCGATTAAGAGCTCAGTAAAGATGTTTGTTCTGATGTTTTGTTTCAACGTTTTTTTTCCAGAAGTTCTTGCATAGTTGCGCACAGGCTGATTTTCTCCTAATCTGTTCATGCATGCAGTGTAAAACAAACAGACTGACCTCATTCCCACCAGGTTTAACAGACTCTGGTCTTGGGATTTGGGCCTCACATGGAAAAAGTTAATCGTTTCAGCAGAGATGGTTCCAAAACTGATATGTTTACAGTAAAACATCCAAACATTTTCTGACAGGAATCCGGTCACCGCTGCTCCTGATGATGCAATAGAAACTTGGTGGTGTTTAGGAGAAATCCCTAATCCCATTACATACCTACTTATTAGCTTTCTTGATCCGCCGGCAGCAGCGAAACAGACTCACTTCCTAACTTTTCTGCATTATTGTAACTTAGAGGGAGACATATGCTCACACCCAGGAAGTTATAACAGATTAAAATTCCTGACCACTCAGATTTATTCCTGTAAAACCAGAAATAAATCTGCCAGGATATCCAAAATCAGAAATGATCTATACGCTTTGAGTAAATGTTCCGAGTAAATTCACTGTAAGAGGAACAGAGTCAGACTCCGTTCAGCTCAGACAGATTTATTTCTTGTTTGTTTTAGGTCAGCATCATGTCAGGCAACATGACATTATGACTTAACTGGTATAACTAACTAATTACCTAATTAATTAATTAACTAACAGGGAAATAAAATTACGTCCTTTTTGGAAGATAAAAACAAGTGGTGGGAGAAATATATTAATTGAAATAAAGTTTACAGATCTTTATCTACTCTAAATCTGAGTAAAATAGTCAACTTAATCAAATTCAAGTGTGTAGAAACATGAAATGTGAGGTTGAGAGCCACAGTTAGAGCAGAGAAACTAGACAGACTACAAACACAAGGATGCGACTTGAAGCTGAAACCAAAACTATGACATACATACCATTACCATGCGATTGTAAGGACGTTTGACCTCTATACTTATTTCTGTTTGCTTCTCTAAAGATGCACAGATGTGTGTTAACACAATACTGCAGTCGTTTTTCATGCAACAAATGTTGACGTGACGTGTCACATGTATTTTGATATAAGGGCTGAGCATTTAAAAAGCTGAAAATTGTTTTTTAACAATTTTTATGTTGAAAAAAGTTTCAACATAAAAATTATTCCCTTTTTTCTCCCCCTTTACTTTAATTTTAATGAACATATTAATGCTTAGTCGTTAAATTAATTAATGTTTTTCACTTGTGATTTTCCCATTCAGATTATAAAATGTACATTTTTTCACATCTTTATATTTTTGTTCATTTAACTAAAGCAATGATAAATCAAACCTGATACTTTGTTAATTAGAATATGAAAATATACACGTAAACTGTTGAAACATTTGATTATTTTATTGCAGCTCATTACAGTCAGATTCCATCCACGTTCATTTCAACATGCCTGCAGGGCATAATTTGTGCAACAAGCTGTAAAAACGAAATATTTTGTGTTAGTTTATCATCCTGCACTAAAGGTAAATACGAACACACACAATTTTTTATTTCTTTTGTCCTTTTATCGTATAAAATTTGTCAATGATGTAACGTCTTTCTGGTTTACAAAACCAACGTATTCAGCGTAAATTAAGCATCTGCGTTGTGTTCTCCAAAGCATTCGTTCTGTTCTCCAACTTGCTTTTCCCCTCAGGCGTTTTCACGATGTGTGAAAAGCTAATTGCTGCTGACTTTATTCTAATGATATTCATGCCAGAGGAGCTTCTATGACCTGGACACCTTTAATCAAGAGTAGGAGTTTGGAAAGCCTGTCAGCTGTTGGTGGCATGTGACGTTTTTATTCTCTCTGTGGTGTAAAAACCTGGAATAAAAATGATCCCTATCCCATTTAGAAATCATCACATTCACTGGAACATTGAAAGACTATTTGTTAAGAACCTGAATAAAAGAAATAATAATAAACACTGCATGCAGAAAACTCAAATGTTGAAGGCAATAAAGTCTAAACGAGCACAAAACACACAATTAATCCAACAAAGCTCTCGTATTATCTCTTGTTTTATCAGAAATAATAAATGGCTATATAGGATCAGTTCTGGAGAGCATTTTCATTCAGTATGGATTACATGAAAATTGTTGTAGAAATTGTAGAAATGTTTAAAGGTAAAATGAAAAACACAACTTCAATGCTAATTTTAGCTAACTGGTTAGCTAATGTAAACAGACACAAATTAGCTGCAGAATTTAACAGCCATCTATAAAAAATAACTATACCACAAAGATTAGAATATATTTTCCGTGTTGTTTTTCAAGAAATGCAAAGACAGCGTCTTACAAACTTTTTGTTGGTCAATGTTAGCTACCTAGCTTCAAGTAACTAGAGTAACCTTTTCTAAAAACGAATTTTCTGAAAATTAACATATGGTTCTTTTTGCTTCGTCATATATGATCCAGATTTTGTTTAGTTTAGTTTGAACTACTAGAATAAAGATGCAGGTTTACATATTTTAATAGCAAATGTAAGCTAACTGGTTAGCTGATACAAGCTAACTAACAATATATGGTTGTTTAGGCTGAATTACAAAAACATAAAAAGTCCACCTAAATTAAATTATAAATTATCAACCTAATGTTGATCCTAATGTTAGTGTAGGTCCAACAATTTCAAAATCTGCCCCAAAGATGACCAGCGCCAGTCCTTGGTGACCCCCTAAAAATGCTAATAAGTATTTTGCTCCAGTCTGTAAATGAATCCATTTTTTTATTTTTTATTTACCTTCCAATTTTTGTTATTATTATTTGTTTTCATCATTTATCAATCCCACCAGCAAAACATTGGCAAACATTCTTGATTTTCTGCGGCATTTGCTCCAGTTTTCTGCGATTAAAATGCGGAAAAGTGCGAAAATACGAGAAAAAACAATCATATATGACGTTTTTTAGAGGCATTCATTTTCGGACTCATTTGCAAATTTTGATTTGGAGGATGTGTTGGAATAAACCTGCTTCTCCCACATATAGTGAGCAGCAAACATGACATAACATAGCAGCAAAGTTATTTAGTCCCGTTATGCTAACTTAGAGTCTTGGACCATTTAAGGTCATCTATAACGTAGTATGAGCTAAATATGAACATGGCTTAGTTCTGAAATCCAGAATCTGTCTAGGAACAAAGCCAGTTGTTACTAACTTAAAGCTCCTGTAGTAAGACGCTGGATCACCTTCAGTCCATTTGCTTTTATTAGTTTACGCGGCAGATCTGACACATCCAAGATGGCCGACACGCTGACGTGCCACCATAACAAACGAGTGTTTGTTATGGTGGCGCACGGAGGTGATGGCGTCACTCCTGAGCGCCAACCCTGCCAATCAGCGCTGTGCAGTACAAGTGGAGCCGGCTTCAGTCATTCAGTGCCTGGTCGTTGGCCTAGCATGGTGCTTCTTAGCCTCTCTGTGTTTCCTTCTGAGTGGATATGCTTTGTGTGAGCAGCCTTACCTGTAACCATCTCTCTCATGTGTGCAACCCAGGTCAAAGCTCAGTTGGATTCCCTCGTTTCCAGAAGAGACTCACAAGCCATCTTCAAGCAACCTCAGGACTGTTCGCGTCACCTGTCCTTTCCAACCATCCTCAACCATCTGTGACCGCCCCAACATTCAAACACCTACAACAACACTAGCACAAACCTGTAGTGGGTCAGAGCCTAACATTTATACCATGTCATTATAAGGTTTATTTTATCATCAAATAAGTGTCATGGGTTGCATCACTCTTTAACGTACTAATGAAGCTAATGCAAAAGCTAGCTAATATAACTAATGCAAAGAATGTAGCTAATGGTTCATTACTTATTTATAATGATACTGCATGAAAAATGTCATTTAAATTAAACTGATGTCATTCCTGTGAAAGTTAACGAGAACTTTGTGTTAATACGATTTAGCCAATAAGAGTTCCTACTGATTCATGAAGCCTAGTTTACCACTTAGCTACACCATAACCTCATGGGGACGATGGTTCAAGTCGTTCTAAGTAGCTACAGAAACGTCTATGAAGGAAACTCAGGTTAAACCACATTAATGAGCGGGCCAACTCCACGTCTTTCTCTCTGGATATCGTTTTTTCTGATCTGTGCGAGTCAGTCACTTCAACAGAGTTTCGACCGGAATCGCTCTCGGTTCTGCACTCGTTCCAAAAGTTTGAGCGGCTGAACTTGATGAAAAGTTGGGACTTTATAATTGGGTTGCGTTTCATTACAGCCTGAAAAACGTACAACTCAAAACTTCAACTTCAAAGAGTCTTATATTTCTTAAAAACTTGTAATTTTCTGCATCTGATGCAGATGATGATGAAGATGAAAAGTAAATAAGAAAAAGTATGGAGGGGAATAAATCTACATTCAGAGCTAACAGGACTAAGACTCCCAGAACTGAGATTAAATACGGAAATAATAAATTAGATTTAGCCCAAATAAACCTCAGAGGAAATTAAGTAAAGGCTAAAAAAGAACAGTATGTACATGTATCCATCCATTGTCTGACATATTTTTTAGCTCTCTAATGCAAAACTAAAGGTAAACGTTGATTCAATTTAATTTGAATTAAGTTCAGTTTATGTACACAGCTCCAATTTATAGCAAGCGTTATCTCAAGGCACTTTACAAGAAAATCCATTTAGTTCCAATCATAAGGTTTGCAGCATCCACTCCTAACTTAAACGGTTGCTATGACGTCTTAAGCGACATACCAACACCAATTACTTCTGTAACCACGCGCAATCCGCCGCCTGTGGACGGACGTTAAAGTCGTTGCCGACCGCGTGATGGCAAAGATCAGAACGAGACGAAGGAAGCTGAGAAAAAAAAGAGGGCTAAACTCGGCACAGCTTGCTTCGGACGTTGCTTACGTCCAGGTTTTCCACGTCTGGCATCTTCTTCTGCTGCACAGTTACGACGCACGTCTCACGGTGATGAGGTAACAGTTGGATAAAAGGCGACATGAAGGCTCAGACTGAAGACGCTATGAAAACTATCGGATACGTATCAGATTTAGCCCAACATGAGGATGGAAAGATCAGATCTGGGCCGTCCAGACTGCAGTAAGAAAATTTGGATTTCCCTGGTTTGTGAACGAAGCGTTAGACATCTTGCTCCCTTGTCGTGTTATGAAATTAAAACGTCTTTCCTCCAAACTCAAGCGTGTGAGGTCTGACTAACTATACCACAAAGATTAGAATATATTTCCTGTGTGTTTTTTTTAAATTGAATATATTTTTTTAAGCTTTTGAGGTTTAATCTGGTCATTGTTTCGGGCTTCAAGGTTGGGACGCCCAGCCTCGCCCAGGTTACTGCTGACGTCTGTCTGCTTTGGTTTTGTGTTGATGCACATCTGTGCGTCTTTAGAAAACCAAACTGAAAGAAAACTGCCTGTATAGAGGTCAGAGGTCATAACAACCATGTCATTTGTTCAGATGCCTGTCTAGTTCCTCTGCTCTAACTGTGACGCTCACATTTCATTGTTCTACACATCGGAATTTCACTAAATTGAGTTTGTTTAGATTTTCAAGACAAAAAATGTTATAAACTTCATAACAATTAATATATTTCTATCAAAGTTTTTTTTTATCATAAAAAATTACATTTAAATCAAAGAGTAAATTATATTAATCTGTACGTTTTCCTTTGTGACGTCATTTTATTTCCCTGTTAGTTAATGAATTAATTGGTTAATTGGTTGGTTAGTTTAGGCAGTCAGCAGCTCTGCAGGTTGTTCACGCAGAGGCAGTATAAGGAGATTTTGCGCACGGATTTGCTCCCCGCGTTCAAACTCTCCGTGCGTGATCAGCCTGGAAGACGGCGAGGAAAGCCGGGAGTCCCCGGGGAGCGACCGTGGGGGAAACGTGGAAGGAAGCGCCAACTGAGGCGCGCCAGCTCCGGTCAAACTGCGGGGTTTGTTTGTCTGATTTTGGGAGACCTGCAGCCGTTTGCGCTCCATAGATGAAACCCGCGGCGAGGAGAGAGCCGCTGCGGGGGGTCGGGGGCCCTCCGCGTCTCCTCCAGGGACCATGTCGGACAACCGGACTGAGCCGAGCTCCGTGGCGGCTCCGCACAACTTCCCCGCGCTGATCTTCGGCGTGCTGCTGATCGTCAGCGTCACCGCCGGGAACGTGCTGGTGTGTCTCAGCGTTCACCTGGAGAAGGCGTTAAAAACCACCACCAACTACTTCATAGTCAGCCTGGCCTTTGCGGATCTGCTGCTGGCGGTTCTGGTTCTGCCGCTCTTTGTCTACGCAGAGGTGAGAAGATGCTGAGCCAGCCCCCCTACACCCTGTTACCCCTAAGAAAATTCATGCATTTGGAAGGATTTCGCAACTGAATTACAATTTATTATTTATTTTTTTTATATATATAAACAGTTGCATTCGTTCCCTTTTATTCTGGTAACCCTAAATAAAATCAGCCGCATTTAAGCCTTCAGAGTCTTTTAGACATATTTAACTGACTCTAATTGTGTGTGACTCTTTGTTTGAACACAGTTAAGATCAAAAAAAGCATCTTGTGCAGATTTGCTTTGACTAAACACAGAAACTAACACGATATCCACTGATAGTGAATTATAAACACAACCGTTAGTGCCACTACGTTGGCGACGTTTCCGATGGTTCACGTCGCATGTTATCCGACTTTCACGTCATTAACGTGCGTCATAGGTGTACCGGAAGAAGCCAGACTTGGTGCATCTCGACGTTAACAGCGTCCGAAGCAAGCAGTGCCGAGTTAAGCTTTTCGTCTCGTTCCGATCTCGCGACGATACGGTCGGCTCCCGTCGCTCAACGACGTTAGCGTCCGTCCGCAGACTTTGTGGATTTAGCTCCTTCCATCGCCGACTCTGACCTGCTATTCTGTCTCGACTAGAGACAATTGTTCCCACAGCATGATGCTGCAGCCACAGATTAACTTAAGCACTTTTTAAACAGTTTTGGCGACTTTTAAAAAAAGTTTTTACTGGTTACAGCAGATTTTATCTTGAGTTAGAGTTAAAAATGGGGGGGTAAAAGCCAAAGCATGCCATATTTTGTATATTTCACTCTCTGATGTAAGTAGGGTTAGGGAATTCAGTGAGTAAGTGACGTCTGACCGATTTCCAAATTTCCTAATCTGTGTTTTTGTTGTAGCATTTGTTTTTAAAGCATTCCTTTTAATCTAATAATAATAATGCATACTTTATTGATCCCGTAGGAAATGTTTTTGGTGTAAACCACACCAATGGCAGCTGTTTTGCAGGCACCAGGTAGGCAGTAGCGTAAAGGGTCTTGCCTAAGGACCCACACTGGATGCTGTGGTGTATTTTTGGGGCTGGATTTGAACCCATGAGCTTTGGATTGGAAGTCTGGTGACATTCCAATGGAGATATCCAGCCGCTAAAGCACAGAAAACTACAACTCATGAGTCTGTAGTTTGGAAATCACTGTTCGGCGTTGCTTTTTCCTGTTGAGGAATTAGTCGTTTATATTCATGCTTTTTTGTTTCAGGCAGTCAAAGACTTTTTTACACAGCAGTTCGGTCAGAAAATCTCGTTTGAAATGTACCCAGAATGCATCTGTGTAGCTCCACAGTCAACGGTTTAACAGCTTCTGGGGCTCTTTAGCAATAATGGAACAAATATAAAACTGCAAGCGTGGAAGAAATCAGTGAAATAGGAAAGAATAACTGAATTATGTCAACGTTGAAATACATTTATTATCCAATCTTTTACAATTAATTATCAAGGGTTTAATTGAAAGGTTGATAGAAACAAACTTCCTTCATTTATTTAAAAAAAAAACATTTCTGCTCTTTTTAGGTGGTTTTTGGATTTGCTGAAAAGATTTAAAGAAGTTTTGATGTGCGAGTTGTTATATAGTGACCTTTTTTTTATTACTGCTGTTGTTTACCGTAGACACCTGACAAAATTACGCTCAGCTTAGCCCTGTTAGCTTTCAGTTCTTAGCTTTTCCGAAAAAGTTTTATTTTTTTTCTTCTTTTTTGCGACATTTAAAAGATTTGGTGAAAATTCGTATGACAGTTGGATGGAAACATAACTACATTCACATAGCGCATATACAGCAGTGAATCGAACGGTTTACCATTAGCTTCCATTACATACAATGTTGAAACATTAGCGAAACTAATATTTTTGATTAGTGAAACTTACAGAACTGTACAAACCCTGCCATGATCGATTTTTATGGTTTAGATTTGAGCCATTATTCCCCAAACATTCAGACGTGATGCAGGAATATACTGTGGACGCAAAGTCCTGCAGGTGGTGGAAAACTGGAGTTCAGGAATCTAATAATCAAGAATATTCATGAATCCTCACCCAAGACGGGTTTTATTCTGGCTTTCAGAGCAGTTACAATTCATTTTTCAAAGGTTATGCAGGTACCAAACGGTGTAATCTAAGCCTCGTCTGAATCCTGAGAGCCACCTGCTTCTTTTTCATGTCTGTAAATCTCAGAGACGTCCAGCTGAGGCTTCCCTGTAAGTCCCTTTAATGAGCCCTGTTTGTGATCTTGTTACCCTCGCAGCGAGGTAATCCAGGGCGTGTCACTCCGCCAGCAGACCCTGGATTAGAGCCGCTCACCTGCAGACGTTGGGGGGGGGGTCTGAACGTTTGCGTAATCCCTGTTGGATTCGTGTCAGCTGACGACTTGTTGTGTGTGTGTTTGGGAGCAGTTCCAGGGTGGCGTCTGGACCTTGAACATGACGCTGTGTGACGGACTGATGACCATGGATGTGATGCTGTGCACCGCATCCATATTCAACCTGTGTGCCATCAGCGTGGACCGGTAGGTGATCCCTGGTTCCAGAGCGTCTCCATTGAGGTTCTCTGGGTTTTGTCCACATTTTCACTCATTTTGCCACAGAGTCATAAATCATTCATGCATGCAAAACCTTCAAATAACGACAGATAAACTTGAACGCCCCCATTAAAGGAAAACTAAGTAACTTTTGAACCTCCTTAAAATATTTCCATAACTTTGATGATCATACGTCGACTTTCAGCTGGCTGAATGACGCCTCTGTCATGATCCGAGGGGGTCCGTATCACTAAGCAACTTTGAGGAGGGTGGCAAGAACCCTACCACACAAAAACAGATACAAATGTTCTGACTGCTTTACGGCTAACGTCACTTCCAACGTGTCTTATCTCCAACATCATCATCTGACATTGTTTCACCACAATTAGATTCATCACCTCATCGCTATTCATCCTTCACACAGACACTGGAAACAGAAATGTACTTAAATCCAACTGCAGTCGACTGTGGGATCAGGATTTTACCGCGCTATGCGTTGGTGCTCATGGGAAATGTAGTCTTCCTTCAGGCTAAAACACTACCACTCTTGTCCACACTGGCCGCCAAAGTCGTCAAAAACCGAAACTTCCTTAGTGTTGCTGTAATCACCAACCGCATAAAGTCAACTTTCTTGTTGGCAATTATCTAAAGATTCACTTGGCTAATAACGTTTACTCAAAAACATCTTTATCTTTGAAACATTTTCACGGAGAGAAATCTGTGTGTTTCTGGAGAAACTAAACCCCTCGGACCTCTAAACTAGAACTAGGGCTGCGCAGTAATTCGTGTTTTGATCGTGATCACGATTTTTGGGTGGCCACAATGAAATGAACTTGATAGTCAGCAATGTTTACGTTAAAAATGCAGGGGTCTGCTGCAGCCACACGGGTCTCTAATCGCATGTACACGACTTAAGTTGTTCAAACACCTGCAGACACTTGAGGAACACACGAAGGCTAAAGCTAACGCTAACACACAATATCCCCGTCTGTGTCCAGCAGCAACCCAGACAACTATTACAGCAACACTAATGTCTTAGAAAGACGCTGGTCTTTTATCTATATGCTCTTATATTTTATCTATATGCTCTTATATTTTTCCACTTCCGTTGAAGTTGCACGTTCAGATTTATCTCTGCAGTAACATTACTAGGTGAGTCTCTAGTAATGTGGTTAAAAGCCTGGAGCCCTGGTGAGAGGATGGAAAGTTGATGGATGCTAAAGTCTTACATTGATGAGACTGCAGACGATTTGAAAACTACTGGGGATTGTAGGGAATTACAAAGTAACATTTTAGAAAAAAAACAGAACTGGACTAACTAGGCATGCAGACATTTTGTTAACGGACCTATAAAAGTAGAAAAAGGGTTTATTAGATTGAAATTCAGGAACAGGAGATTGTAACGGGTGAACCTAACATGTTTTTGTTTTAGAACAAACACCCAACTATCATCTTAATAGCTTTCATTCTACAGCGTCAACTTCTCAGACATAAGATGAATATCAATTAGGAAGGCGAGGATGTGACGAGAGAGCGCGGAGGGAATAATGCCGTCTATGCAAAATAGCTGATTCCATTCAGTACGGATGATGTTGTTGGGCTTTCGTGAGGTAACGTTAGGTTTTAATATTCCTTTGAGAGCAACCAGAACCAGTTGAGGCGCTACAACGGGAAGCTAGCTGAGTAGAAATCTTGGCTAAGTGTGACACGGATTGGAGGTAATGACTCGAGCAGAGGTGAAATTGCGAGAGGTAATAATGATTCATTGTAAGAGTGGGTAATGAACTGAACATGAAGACAAACAAACCAACAGATAACTGGAAATGAACGCGGGAACTAAGAACTGTAAAAGAGCAAAACAATAGAAATAAAACAACCAGCAGAAGCACACAGGATGGGAAAATAAACAAACAAACTAATAACAATAACCAGGAACACAAGGGGAACCGGAGGCTTACTGGGAGACGGTGAGGAAATGGCAGGAGATGGAGCTTGGAGACGAGGTGTGAGTGTATGAATGAATGAGGGTTAAAAACTGAGGAGCAGGAAGGGAAGAAGGTGATAATCTAATTAGAGACAGATGTGCATGAACGATGATGAAGGAGCTGAAGGAAAACACAGAGAGGAAAAGAGACAGAGCGAGGGGAACTGGAGAACACAGAAAAGAACAAAAACAAAGACTAAACCAAAATAGAAAATAACCTAAAGAAAACAATAACTAATGATAACAAAGCAAAACAAAGAAACTACAACAAATTAAACAGCAACGATTAGTCCCTTTTTTAATGATGTGACAAAACCAGAGTAGTTTATTCAATCTGTTATTAGTACAGATGACACTATTACATATGTTCCTTCCTTCGTGCTAACTGGCTAATAGCTTTTGCTAACCGCACTACGTACGCTATTGTTTGAAAACGGTTTCCTCTCGTTTCAGCAGGAACCTGACAGAGAACCAAACATCCAGGGGCTTTAAATGCAGCTTGTGTGTTTGTTTGTTTTTTCTCCTCAGGTTCATTGCGGTGACCATACCTCTCAACTACAACCGCAAACACGTGGACTACCGGCAGCTCATCCTGCTGTCCGCCACCTGGCTCCTGGCCTTAGCCGTGGCCTCGCCGGTCATCTTCGGCATCAACGACGTGCCGAACCGCGACCCCAGGGAGTGCAAGCTGGAGGACAACAACTATGTGATTTACTCGTCCGTCTGCTCCTTTTTCATCCCCTGCCCCATCATGGTCCTGCTGTACTTCGGCGTGTTTCGCGGCCTGAAGCGGTGGGAGGAGGGGCGGAAGGTCAAGCTGCGCAGCAGCATCGATGCGTGCAGGAAACTGCAGCAGAGCGCGGTGATCGGCAGGGCCCTGCCCCCGATGTTGGGGACCATCCCCGGTGCGTTGCCCATGCCTCTGCCCAGGATCATCGAGAGGGACCTTGCCCAGTCCCGGCTGGATGACTCGGGCGACTACATCCAGCAGGAGATCCCTTACCCTCGGCAGTACCGGGAGAACTCTCTGCCGACGGTGAGGTTCAACCAGCAGTGTGTGAAGAAGAGGGCAAAGATCAACAGCAGGGAGAGGAAAGCTATGAGGGTTCTACCTGTCGTTGTAGGTGAGTTAAAAAAAAACAGAGACAGAAAACTAAAATAGAAGCACTGGATACTGAAATAAAAGAGTTTATAGCAGCAGTTGTACAACGTCACTGGAAGCATCTCAGCCCATGTTCTCCTCCAAGAAGCTGTCTCAGCTAACAGAACGCCAGACCAGGTGTGGTTACTATGGAGAGAAGAACACTAAGAGAAAACAAAGGTTAACAAGGTTGAAATAAAGGTAACTAGGTAGATTGGACAAAGGAAGAAAGTAGCAGAGCGAAAAGTGGTCAGATTGTCCTCCAGCAGTCTAAGCCTAAAGCATCAGATCTATAGAACAACTTAAATAACCCTGTAGAGTGAGACATGAAGAAGGTAGAGCAAAGGAGAACCGTCTGTCTAAACGGTTTTACCCACCTGATTCAACAAGCTTGGTTTTACAGTGCAGCACTCTTGAAGCAACAGTAAGTAACTTTTCAAGCTCCTCAAAATATTAGATTCATCACTTCATCGCTATTTAACCTTCACACAGACACTGGAAACAGAAATGTACTTCAATCCAACTGATCAGGATTTTACCACGCTATGCGCTGGTGCTCATGGGAAATTGAGTCTTCCATCAGGCAAAAAACACTGGCACTTTTGTCCTATCAATTTCACATCAGTTGACATTCCCAAGGTTAAGAGATAGGTTTAATAAACCCAAAAACAGTTTCTTGGAGTATTTTGGTAGATCAGTCACTGTTAGTTTATTGATGTTTGGTGATAATAACGAACCATACTGCCAAAACCAGATTAGATCACAGATTAGACAACATAGTCCCAAAACACAACGTTCACGTTTTCTTGCAGAAATCCAATGTATTCCAAATTTGAATGGTACTTTTAATACACGTCCAGAACCTTTAAAGGAAACCAGCCTTTTAAATCATGAGGGATGAGAATGAGACACCAACTTCAGCACCGTTAGCCGTACCAAACTAAACAATCGAGCTAAACTGCCTCACTTGGTTTGCGAGTCTGATGGGGTCAGAGCTGTGGGGCGAGAAGGTCGACCTTACTGTGCGTCATTCTGAGTCCCGGGATAAA
>JAVLVB010000646.1:1692826-1709906 GCA_032876305.1 Orestias chungarensis
AAAACGCGGTTCACCTTTCACGGTCTTGCTGCTTCACAGATTTGCATCATGCATTGTGTTCTGCATTGTGATTGGCTAAAGAGTCCCTCCGCTCCTCTCTCTACCTGTGTGTCAGTAACGTTGCAGTTTAATATGCACACGTACGTAAAACAGCTCACCAAATTTACGTTTGCAAATTGGTGGCAAGTCGGTTTTTATCTTTTCACCCAGAAGAAAAAAAAGAGCCACAACAACTAACCATAACTATGTTCTCTGCAAAAAACACACCTGCACCGCGGGCTTTAGAAGAAATAAACGTTACAGAGCGCAGTCAGGATGCAGCGACGCAGTCAGAGCAGCAGTGAAGTACACGAGTCACTTATTTATCCTACTGTACTCTGTATTTTTTTCATAATCATTTTTCATTTTCTCCCATTCTAATCCAATGACTCGGGTCGCGGTGGGGTGGTGCTGATCCGCAATTTGAAGCTTTCAGTTTGTATTGATGATTAAAATAATTATTATACACTACAGTAGTTATTTGTAAAAAAAAAAAGGTTGTACAGTACTTTTATTTGTTAAACAAATGCTCAGGGCTGTAAAAAGGTTTTGTTCTTTGGTCTCAATGTATAATGGAGTATTTAATTGTATAGTAATTGTAAAAAGGTTTCTACATCACGGGTTCTTTTTGGAATATAACCCCAGCGAAAAACGAGGGTTCACTGTATATAAAGTTATGAAATGGTGGCGCTCTTGTGTTGGTGTGATGATATCAGAGATTTCAGGTGCAGGTCGATATAATCCAGGTTTAGCTTTGTTTTGCCTAATATCAGACTAATATCCGATAACATCGTATCAGAACCTCTCCCTGTCTTTCACGTTTGACGTAAACCCAAATCAATTTAAAGTACAGTTTAAAAAACAGCTCGTTTGGTTTCATCTGTCTGTTAGGGAGTCTTGGGATTCTTTTAGCCTCCTTATTTGTTCCAACACGATGATGATCATAAATAAATCCAAATCAGTTGATCAGCACAACCTGGCCGTTTGTTTCCTGCTGGATTCCACTGAGAGCAGGAAGATGAACCGGATCATCCATCATAGGCGGCAGAATTTAGATCATGTGATTTCAAACTTCCTATAAAATCCTAAATATCGTGAAATTCAGGTCTACATTTTAAACATCTAACAGCTCCCCTTGTTCCTCTTCCTTCCCGCTGCAGGCTGCTTCCTGTTCTGCTGGACGCCGTTCTTCGTGGTGCACACGATGCGCGCGCTGTGTCTGACGTGCAGAATCCCCGACGCTCTGATGAGCACCGTCACGTGGCTCGGCTACGTCAACAGCGCCCTGAATCCCATCATCTACACCATTTTCAACACCGAGTTCAAGAAGTTCTTCAAGAAGTGTTTCAGGAGCTGCTGCTGACACCAGGTGAACCCGGCGGACTCGTCGGCACGGAAACGCCGCCGCCGGTGGGGGTTCGGTTTACGCTTGCCGACGTTCTCAGTTTGCAGCTTGAACCGGAAAAAGGTGGACGGACATTTCGTTTGAAGACTCCACGATTTTCCTTCAGATCTTTATCGATTTACGTGAAACGGGACTTTGTTTGGTCTGAAACAAAAGTTGTAATCATACTTTATCAGATCTTCTGTGGGAGGAAACCGAGTTTAAGGATCTATTAACTCCTGGATGAGAAGGAGCTTGAAGAAAACAGCCGTCATGAAGACCATTAAGAGAAAATCACGTCACTCGTGGTGACAGACAAACTGGTTTTACTGGTGTTACATTGCAGGATAGACCGAATTCAGATTAACCTCCAAAGAAATACTGAAATCCATCAGCTCATTTTCTGCTTTCTAAATAACATGTTTGTTTTCTAATGTTGTGCCAAAGTTGTTTCTGAGGGACGCAGATGAAAAAATGTGTGGTACTCAACCTTTTTGAACTTTATATCACGTTTCAATCATTCCCTGATCAAAAGCATATCCCGAGTGTTGCTTTGAGTTACTCGTGCGTGTTTAAGTAATCCTTGAGTCTCTCATGCCAGACCTTCAGGCGTTAATGTGTGATTAGCATCCTGTTAGTTTCACTAGCTTGACTACAGACTATCATTTTCTGAGCATTTAGTCGTTAAACGTTTGGCACGATATTCACATATTTAACTTGTACCTGTAGCAGATTGAACAACATGATTCAGTCGGCAGCAGCTCTAACTTCCAACAAACGCAATGAAAACAGTTTGGTGTAATGTCGGGAGTTCTCTGTATCTCTTGCTCTTTTTACCGCTACACAATAAAACTGCAGATGTTTATTAATTCCACAAATTCAAACAATTGTCATAAAACATCTAATTAAAACTTTCTAAAACTGATGCCATGTTCGCTTATAAGTTGTGTCTGCTTTGACTCCTATGTTCATTTAAAGCAACACTAAGGAACTTTTCAACCTTCATAAAATATCTTCATAACTTTTGTGCTTCTATGTCGACTTACAGCTCGTTGAATGACGCCTCTGTCATGGCCCGAGGGAGTCTGTATCTCTTTAACCGGCATTGAGAAACTTTGAGGAGGGTGGCAGGAACCCTGCTACACAAAACAACTACAAATGTTCTGACTGCTTTACAGCATATGTCCTGCAAACAGCCACTGGAAACAGAACTGTACTTCATTCCAACCGCAGGCGACCGCGTGTAAGGATTTTACTACGCTATGCGCTGGTGCTCATGGGAAATGAAGTCTTCCTTCAGGCTAAACATTTGCCGCCAATATCAACCAAAACTGAACGTTTTTTAGTGTTGCTTTAACAAAATGGGTCTAAAGCGCAACTGGATTTTAGTCATGGACCAAAAAATACTGGCTGCAAAACTTAACTAAACACGGTTAATGTTAAAATCACTGATCAGATCAGATCTCGTTAAGAGGTCCGAGTAACAACTCAGACAGCAGCAGACGACACAACGTTTTGATGTTAAAGTCGGAGGGTGAACGTAAAATCAACAAAAACATTGGTATGGAAACCAGACTGCGTCTTCAGCTTTTTATCTCCGCAAGACAAAAAATCATTGATCAGAACTAAAATGGCCAAGATATTAGTCTAAAATGAAGTTTGCCGTCACAAGCCTCAATAAAATAATATAGAAGTTTTTAATTTAAATCTTGGCATCTTTCTCCGTACTCATACCTTCTGAGTTCCAGTTGGGTCTTCATTCACATGCTAACTCAAACTCAGTTTTGAGATTTCTGGAACAGTACTTTTGGCTGAGACACAGTCCCACGGCATGATTCTGCCACCGTCATGCTTGAAAGCTAGTAATGTGTACTGCACAGAAAATCAAAGGTGAGATCTAATTTGAGCTCTGAAATTTACAATTTCTTGCAGTTATATGTTTAATAATCCTTTCACCTCTAATTCTGAAAGTCAAGAATCAACATGAAATTTGTGCCTATAATGAGCGGATGTAAACTAGTGATCAAAGCTGTGTGTTTTAGAAAAATTCACGTTGGTGTTTTTTATGTTTAGGTTCGTTTTAGAGAAGCATAAGAACGGGGACCTCCCACATGCGTTGGCTGGTGTTTGGGCCTAATTTATTTTCCAAACATTGTGCAAATGAGAGATTATTCTTCAAATTAAACTCATTTCAAAATTTCAAGTTGCTTCTTGAGGTTCAGTCTGACAAACTTTTCGTTTAGAGACTTTTTACCAGAAGCTCCTCCTACAAAACCAACCAACATTACTTAGAGTTCAATCCCTGTGTTTGAAAGAAAAACAATCAAAGCAAAAGATGAGAACCCAATTTATCTCTGATGTAATCAAATTATTGCTCATACCTTCATTCGTGGCAAACAAAAACCCACCGTGGTTTTATGTATGTGAAACTTTGCTCTGGTTTGAAACGCAAGACTGAAACCCAGTACTTGAATTTAAAAACATTTCTGCAAGTGACCCACATGCAACAAAACTATACCGTAATATTTGGTTCATTGTCTTATTTTTTTTTTCTTTTGCAAGTCATTATCTTAAAGTCTTGTATTAACTCATAACAACTAAATGAAGTTGAATTACTACACAGTAAAAGTTGCTTTAAAGCAATGATTTGTTGCAATATGTCATTTTTGGCATCTATCTGTTGTTTTTAAGGCTTTTTAATGGTTTCTTCAATTGATTTTTTTAGAACTGAACCTTCTCAGAGGCATAAAGATGGTTCCAATGTTAGACATTTATAGCATTAAAAGAAAAAGATCAGAGCAAAACTGTAGGAAAGCCATCCATGTTTATCTTGTAATTGATAACTGCCGTCTAGGCAGGTCTGCCTGAAAAGTAAATCAGACAGAAGCAGCCGATCGGTAAACCTGCTAAGAGTTCTTATTTTAAAACACACCTTAGTTGGTTTATCAATCACTGAATGGCTGTCGTGGCTGTATCGATCTTCCAGATAAGTCAGGTGTACTCCATACCAGAATCTACTCTTTACTCTACAGCAAAACTGCTGAACTGGTGAGATCGTTTAAACTCTCGGCCCTTCGACGGACGGCGTCCTGAAACCTTTAGACGAGTTTCTGCTTCAGCACATCTGGCTCCAGTATTATCTCATTAGCAGAGCACTGTAGAACTTGAATCCATGCTGGGGAGGACGTTTATCCATTTAAATGAAGAATGCAGGTAAAGGACACATCTAAAAGTTAAAGACTGTCTAAGACTGAAGTCTGAGTCAAGGCTAAAAATCCATTAACATTAATTAATTTTATTTAATATTTAATAATTTTATTCAATATTTAATAATGACAACTCTTAATGATTTCCATGATTGTATTTGAGAAAATCTAGTATTAGCTTTTTTAAAACTGTTTTGAGGTTGGATGTTTACTTGCTGTTTCCAATGGTTACTTGATTTGATTTGGGGTTTTTTCTTATGCATAAACAGTAGCTTAGCTGAACCAACTTTTTAATTAAAAGTATAATTGTAAAAAAAGCATCAGTGGCGGATCTTGGGGGGTGGCTACTTGGGCTACAGCCCGGGATGTTTCCATTAAGAGCCCCTGATCTCGCTTTGCAGTACTGGAATTCACCAGAGAGTGGCAGCATGCGGAGAAAAGCACCACGTTGTGATAGTGAGACTTTCTAGCACCTTCATTGGTTATCCACAAAGGGACGCCAGAGCTGCATCCGGCTGGAGCTGCTCCTCACCTGAGCTCCTCTCCAGGTGATCTGCATTTGGGCTGATTGGGCTGAGCTTTTTGTAAGGAGCAGGGATCCAGCTTCTCGTCGCCTGAGTGTTTGTTACTTCTGGTTCACCTCACTTGTGCTCACTTCAGCTCCGTTCAAGATCTCCTGGATTTCATACCACTCTGGTTCCTGTTCTCTATGCTCAGTTCGATCTGCCCGCTCCAGACCTTCACCATCTGCCGCACGCCCCTCTGGATAACAACCACTTGGACTCAGCTGGAAAGTCTCTCCACTCACCCCTCCCTGGCGTCAACGTCAATCAACAACAGTAAGCTCCTTCTCTAATCATCTCTGCACTGGTTCAACTACTCACCTTCTCCGTCCCACCTCCAGAAGTCTCTGGTTCCCTAGGTCGCTCTGTATTGTGGATCTCCCCTCCGTTCCCTGCCGTGACCATTGCTTTCTCACTCAAGACACATCCACATTATCTCAATAAACCTTATTATCGACTCCTGAGAGTCCTCTGTTTATGTGGGTCAGATACCTGAAAACTATGACAGAACACTCACGCCTGGTTGATCCACAAGAGGCTCTCAGGAGGATGATGGCAGATAGATCCTCCATAATTCAGTCCCATGACGCCATTTTCCGTTCCCTTTCTGAGCAACAAGCCGCTACTAACCACACCCTTGATCAAATTACTAATTTGCTTCAGAACCTGTCACCCCGTACCGTCGATTCAGTCCCTCCACCTTACGAGGGCGCTGCAGCATGTCGTCCACCATCTCCGCCACCTCCGCCTCGTCAACTTCCGGTTCCGGTTTCCCGCGGAGTTCCACTTCCTGTTCCGGAGAGGTATTCAGGGGAGGTTGGCGACTGCGAGGGGTTTATTCTAAATTGTTCGTTGGTTTTTACTTATTCACCGCAGTCTTTTCCCAGTGATGATGCCAAGATAGCGTTTATGATCGGTCAGATGTCCGGTACAGTGCTGAAATGAGCAGAGTCACGTTTTCATAGATTTGCTGAGTTCGGTTTGTCTTTTTTTGAGTTTCAGGACGAACTAAGAGAGGTTTTTGGTCAGGAGAAAGATCCGGTTTCCTTGGGCCGAACATTACGAAAACTAAAACAGGGTTCTAAGAAGGTTTCCGAGTTTGCTATTGGGTTCAGAACCTTGGCTGCTCGCCTTAACTGGGACTTAGGTTCTCTAAAGAACAGTTTCTTCAAGCATTAAATGAGACTATACAGTACGAATTAGCCCTTTTTGATGAGCCACGTTCTCTTGAGGGGCTTATATCCCTAGCTGCCCGTATAGAGGGTCGTCTGAGGGAGAGAGGTCGGTTGAGGGAACACCATTGAGCATCTGTGGGGTTGGTCTCCGCTGTTTGTTCGCCTCCCCTGATTGCCTCCTCTGTCTCTAGAACATCCACAACGCCTTCATCAACGTTAACCCCGGAACAGGAGCCCATGCACGTCGGACGAACCGGGCTCAACCCGGAGGAACGGCAGAGGAGAATGCAGTCTAAGGAGTGCCTGTACTGTGGCACTCCGGGGCACTTCATCGCTAAGTGCCCCTCCCTCAGGAAGGAGAAGTAACCCGAGAGGGTCCGTCTGTGAACGCGAGGCCACAGATGGGCCAGATCAACACATCCAGCAAGCCTCGTCTTCTCCTTCCTGCCACAATCACACACAATTCACGAAAGTATCAACTCTCTGCTCTCATTGATTCAGGTTGTGAGAAGTCTCTCATCGCTCAATCACTCGTTGAACAGCTTCAGATCCCCATCTTTCCTCTCGATAACCCCCTTCGTGTCTCAGCTCTTGACGGTCACTCTCTGCCTCAGGTCACCCATGTTACTCGTCCCCTGGAATTCAGCATAACCGGTAACCACACTGAACATCGATCCTTTTTTGTTTTTTCCTCCTCCCAACCCAACGTCACCCTTGGTTTTGACAGGCTCCAGACTCACAATCCCACCATAAACTGGTCAGACTGCTCCATAACCTCTTGGTCAAATGATTGTCTCTCCTCCTGTCTCCAGGCTGCCGTTCCTCCTAGCCCGCGACAGGAAGAGGTCTCCATCGATTCCCAGGATCTCAGCAACTTCCAGGAGGATTACCTCGACCTCAAGCAGGTTTTCAGCAAGAGCAAGGCTTGCTTGTTACCACCCCATTGACCATACGACTGTGCCATAGGTCTTCTGCCCGGAGCCCTTCTACCATCCAGCCGATTGTTTAACATCTCTCTTAAGGAACGCAAATCGATGGAGACCTACATCCACGAGTCCCTCGCCGTTGGCATCATTAGGTCTTCTTCGTCTCCCCTGGGTGCGGGCTTCTTTTTCATCTCCAAGAAGGTTGGTTCGCTCCGACCTTGCATCGACTACAGGGGGTTAAACAACATCACCAGTAACAACAAATGCCCCCTGCCACTCATCACCGCCGCCTTCGAGTCTCTTCATCAAGCCACAGTGTTCACAAAATTGGATCTCCGCAATGCTTACCACCTCGTCCGCATACGCCAAAGAGATGAGTGGAAGACAGCTTTCAAGACTCCTATTGGACACTTCGAGTACCTGGTCATGCCGTTCGGCCTCTGCAATGCCCCATCTGTTTTTCAATCACTGATTAATGACGTTCTCCGCGATTTTCTGAACATTTTGGTTTTTGTTTACCTCAATGACATTTTGATTTTCCTTCGAAACCTTACAGAACACAAGAAGCATGTCCATCAAGTCCTTCAACGCCTGCCCCAGAACCGTCTTTTTGTCAAAGCCAAAGAATGTGAATTTCAAAAACCATTCATAGCTTTCCTAGTTTACACTTTCGAGGGCGGGCAGATTCGAGCTGATCCCACCAAAGTTCTCGCTGTCACCGATTGGCCCACACCAGACACCAGACGTAAACGGCGAGGCCAGTGGCAGATATCTAAGCCCGGATCCTGAACCTAAAAAAAAATTTAGTTTTGTGTGCAAGGCAGCAAAAAAAGATGAAAAAAAGAAATCGGCATATGCACCCTCAGGGCTAAGCCCCTGATCTCCTGGAATCCTAGATCCTCCCCTAGTGAGCATCTTTCCTGTTTTGGATTTTATGATCAGATTTTTCTTCTGGGGTTTGGTCCATTTAATATAAAAACAACAACAAAAACAACCATTGAGAGCATGTATTTATTTCTCTGACAGAAAAGCGTATATTACTTGAAGCTTGTATAAAGAAACCAAGAGAAGCTCTGACTCACCAACCGCATTGCTTTTAGATGGAGGTTATATTAAAACGAGACGCGGGCCGAGTAGAAACCCAGCTGAGATGTGCAAATTGGACACAAGAGGACGCATGCTGGGTGTTATTAATTATTTAACAAGACGTCCTCCTCCCCAATCTGCTGTCTTGGTTTTTTATGTAGCAGGACGGTTGGAGGAGATTTCAGAAAATGAGCTGCAGGACCTCAACGAGTACATGCTTTACACATGCTAGTAGTTGCTTTGGGGAATCATTCATCCATCTGAACTGATTTTGTTTGGTGAATGTTTTTATGGGTTCAAACTAAAAATTCATCTTAAAAGTCACCTTTCACGTAAAATGAACTTTTATGAACAATTAGGTTTACTGCAGGTTTAGTCTCGACATCTTGATGCAAACTTTGCTTGACGTTTCAGAACAGAGTAAATGTTTCTATCCAATTCTGAGACAGATGTTGTGCAAACCTTTTTTCTATCATAGTCATACAATCGGAGGGGAAATTCCATTAAATTCAACATGTTTTAAGTGCTGTGTATAGCATCTGACCAAATTTTCCATCAAGTCAGATGCAAAGTCAGATTCTGAGACTTTTGGCCTCAATTGAATAAGAGCTTCTGCGTTTTTGCTTACATGCGTTTAGTGGACGGTTTATCCAAAGCAACCTGCATCGCATATACGAAATTATGATTAGCATAGAGCTAACAATGGGCAACATAGAAAGGAAACCACTTGTCACACTCTGATAAAGGTAGGGTAGGACATACTCTCTGAAGAGCTGCACCTTCAAGAGTTTCTTGAAGATAGATCCTGACGCCACAATTCTTGCAGCGGTTATTGTGGAACACAAAAGACACTAAAACAGTCTGGACTGTCTTAAGCATGGTGTAGGTGCTGTTAGACGACAATCCATTGACGACCGGAGTGTTACGTAAGCCTTTGTAAGATCATTCAAGTAAATTGAAGCCGTGCCATTAAGCTTTTTGTTGGTTAACATCAGTGAATTTGATGAAGCTTTAATTTGCCAGTGGAGCTCAATGAACACTAGAGTATGTCATGGTATCATCTTTTATTTACAATAATATTTAAATGTGCAGGGAGTTGGAGCCTCTCTTTGCATATCTTTCGAAACCAAAAATTATAGATGTGTTCAGCTGGTCTCTCAATGCAATTGATCAAATTTTCCTGACGGGAAGACAGAGCAAAGGGGAACCCTCCTGTCCAGACGGGACAGTGTTTGCAGGATATACAATGGATTCCTGGAAGTTGAAGATTGTGTGTCTGTCGAAAATCTGTCGAGGACGTAGAAGATTTGTACATGATTGGATTTATAATGACAGAATTTCTGCTTTTTGGTTACCTGAAGTATCAACAAAATAAGGAAACAACGGCAGTTGCCCTGGCCAATGATAATACTGTAACTGCACCTTAACTACTTATCTTACACTAGTTTTATATTTTCTGTACATATGCAAACTTGTATATTGTCTACATAGTCTTGTTGTATATTGTATTGTTGTAAATTGTAGAGAGCTAACAACAACAGCCGGAAACAAATTCCTTGTGTGCGTAAACATACTTAGCGAATAAAGCTGATTCTGATTCTGATTCTGATGAAAAGCGGCTAGGAGCGTATGAGGGTGTCTGGAGAGCGACCAACACCGAGACTGAGATGCTAAACCGTAAACTGGTTGTGATTCTTGAACAGGATTGCAGGCGGGCTGTGGATAATGGTTTGTGGGTTTGCTGTTGTCCTTGATAGATTGATGTTGTGACGCTGGGGTGGACTGGTAGCGCAGATGTGCGATGGGGATCCGTGGATGTCAAAAGGGGTGATTGCAGCCATCTTGAAGGTAGGTTCTTGCAGGTTTATATCTGACTTAAATGTGTTTTCACGAGGAGAGTATTCACGGAAGGATACCTGAATTAGCGCACATGAGAAGTAGTTACTAGGGACAACACGAGAGAGGTTACAACTAGTACCATAAGCTCGCACTAGAAAACGGAGGGGCTTGATGGTACCATGGAAGGTAACGCTCAGGCACATGACCACAGAGTCTCTCCTCTCATCCTCCACAGCTACATCAGGGTAAATTGGAAGTGGCAGCAGACGCTGTCAGCTCAGCAACCCCAGGTAAGGCAGCCTCCAGACGCCCTCTGGTAAAGACAAGAGGAACAACAACAGAAAAACCCAGCCAAAGTCCCATACATGACAGAGACACGTAGGATTTTCAGGCTGATTGAATACCAGACGTGTCCCAGAGTTCTGGATAATTAGTATAGTCAAGACAAAAAGTAACCCCAGGATGACATGTTTGGTTTGATATGGCCGGATCTTTCTTACATTCAGAGATGCGAAAGCGACGCCATTGAGCAACGGAGGCATCTTGATTGTTGTTGTCAGCTAGTCATCAATCAATGATGGAACAGTATATAGAGATTCCGTTTGGATGTGAGTATCATGGTGTGCGTTGTGTTTGGCTGAAAGATGAGCATTTTTAGAGAGATTTAGTTGGAGGTTATGGGCTTTCATCCATTTTGATATGTCAGAAAGGCAGTTTTTCGTTGTTTGCATTCCTTGGTTATGATTCTTGGGATACTCTCGGTTGTTATAAGTTGTTGATTTATTCATGTTATCCCTAGCTGTACTATTTAGTTTTATCAAGCTTATTGCTTTCCTTTGCGTGTCTCATAGTTTTGTTTTCTGTATTATTAGAATTTATATTATTACGCTGTTTTCATTTTCTTCCCTCTAACTTCCCTCCCCTCTGGTGTTTTTCCCTCGCCATTCTCTTTCTAGCCTGCCTCCTTGTAATTGCTCCCATCTTTAGCAATCAGGTTCTCCTCTGTTCCATCACTCATCCTCCCAGTATTCAAACTTCTCTCCTACTCTCACTTCTTGCTCAATTCTACCGCTTGGTTACCCGTTGGTCTGGTGTTCACCTCTGTGTTGCCCATCTCACTCCCCAGTTGTGCCTTCACTATCCGCCATGTCTACCCTTTGTACTCTGTTTATTATCCTCCTATTATTCCTGGTCTGTTAAATATTCATCTGTGAAATAAAATATCCCTTTTACACATCCACTCTGCATCTGGTTACATACTCTACAACAAGGTTCCTGACCGTTAGATACGTAACCATGAGTGAACTCAGCCCTAAAAAATAAAAAATCTAAAATTCAACTCCCTGATCTTAGCCTGCAAAGTGGTTAAAGGTACAGCTCCCATCTATTTGAAAACTCTTGAAAGCCTTATGTCACAGCTCGGTCGCTTCGGTCATCAATGGATTGTTGTCTAGCAGTTTCTACACCACGTTTAAGACAATCCAGACTGTTTTCTTGTGTTGTTCCAAGATGGTGGAATGACTTACCAAGCGCCACAAGAACAGCAGCGTCCCTGTCTGTCTTCAAGAAACTCTTGTAGACCCACCTCTACAAAGAGCATCTCCTATCCTTACTCTTACCCAGACCTCTATACCCCCTCTACTACTCTCTGTACCTCCCTCTATCTCTCCACACCACCACTGACTCTGACTACGGATTTTCATCTAGATATTTTATAGTCAGATTGATAATAACTGTAAAATTGTGTCTACTTTGTTTGTCGCTTTTGATAAAAGTGTCTACTATATGCAGAAATATTACCATAAAAATACATTTTCCATGACCTAAACAAATTTGTTTCACATTTCAGTATTTTATAATTCCATATTAAAAGTTGCTCAACACTGATGGCAACCGGTCTGCATTACGATCTTTGTAGGAAGACATTAAGCTTCCTTACGTCTAACATCTCTCTGTTGCAGCCAAACACTTCTGATCGTGAATGACGGGCGAATAGGGAGGCATCCGCGGTTTCCGGTGTATTTTCACGCATCATTACATGATGAGTCACTACGCTAAATTTGCTCAGTGGACGACTTCCTGTGAGCAGATGTGTTCGGTCGGGATATAAATGGTGGAACTGTAGACGCGAACGATAAATGGAGCAGACGGAGCTGCTGACTCCCTTTCAGCTCTTAATGTCTTTATGTTTGCTTAGTCAGCAGGTTGAGGCAAGAGAGGTGATGATGATAATGAAGAGAAAACTAGGGTCAGTGGTTTATTTAACACACATATAACGGACGAGTGTCATGTAAAATCGAGTTATTGAGCTAAATATTGTAGTATGATTGCATCTCCTCGGCAAAAAATGTTTGGAGTGTTGCTTTGTTTTTTTAAAGCAACACTCTTTTCAGCCTTCATGAAACATTTTTATAACTTTTGTGATTATACGTCAACTTACAGCTCATTGAATGACGTCTCTGTCATGGCCCGAAGAGGTCCGTATTGCTTTAACCGGCTCTAAGCAACTTTAAGGAGGGTGGCAGGAACAGTGCCACACAAAACAACTACAAGTTTGCTGACTGCTATACGACATACGTCACTTCCCCCGTTTCTTAACTTCAACATCCTCACTTGACATTGCTTAACTACAGTTAGATTCATAACCTCATCGCTATTCATCCTTCACACAGACACTGGAAACAGACCGGGACATGAGGATTTTACCACGCTACACGCTGGTGCTAATGGGAAATTCAGTCTTCCGTCCGGCATAAACACTACCGCTTTTGTCCACACTGGCCGCCAAAATTAACCAAAACTGTAACGTCTTTAGTGTTGCTTTAAAGCCCTGCCAGCCATTCAGGGTCACCTAAACAATTTGTCCTGCAAAGCTCCGCCTATTTAACCGTAGCTCCGCCTTGTACCATCAGTCTGCAGCCGAGCTCACGGAGCATCTACAACAGTTACGTTTTCTAAGATCCAACCAAACCAAAAACACATTTAAACACGAACAAAACAATGAGGTTTTAAAAAATAACTAATCACTTAAATTTTCCAACTATGAATCATCCATGTGTGAAATATCCAACTGTGAAATATAGTCAGTTTTATTTTAAAGTATAAACTAAAAGTATGTTGTCAATTTTAGTGTTCATGGAGTATTTTCTTGTAGACCCGAGATTTGTACCTCCTCCAAACGTAACGTCGGAAAATGATTTTTAGAAAGCTAATGATGAGATCGAAGGCTCAAATAGAAAATTAAATTAAATAGAGAAAAATAGAATAAAAAACATGAGTTTTAATTATGCTATACAACTTTTTAAATATGTAATAATTACATAAATTAAAACACAATATGTATTTTCAGGTGGTTGCAAAAAGGGTTTATAGTATAAATTACTGAGTACTACTGTAGTCCCTAGTACTGTAGTTTGAGGAGCATAGAGGCAGATCAATATTTACCGATAACCAGTTTATCTCAATTAAAGTAACAAATCATGTTAAAAGCATTGAAGATAATAAATAAAAACAAAAATGCTTCAAAATTTGGCTCTTTAAGTCATTAACAGACTAAGACAGATATTTCTGTTTAAGAAGAACAGAATTACAGAAAGAAAGGAAAAAAAGTTACATATAAACTGCATTACTTGTTATTTTCAAAGGAGCAAATTGAAAATGCATTTTACTCCAAAACTGACACAAAAGAAGGGGGCCGGCTTTAGGTGAGAGTATTTATTTAAAAATCTGGAAGAGGCGCTGAAATTCATCTGATCTGTAATATTACAAACTATAAAAACCTGAATGTCATTTAGTAACTGAGCTTGAGTGGAAATATCAGGTTGATATGCCACGATCAATAACAAAATGTCAAAACACAGATTATTATTCACATCCTAATTGTTCATAGTATAAATGTAGTATAAACATTAATATTGTCATCTACATTGGTGAGGAAAAAAGATAAATCTGTAACATTTACCTTGATTTCAAGAAGAAATGTGGAAGCTCTCTGATGTCAAAAATTTTGATTTTGGAGAAAAAACTATTGGCAGCAGATTTGGTTTAGCAAAAAAAGCAAATGTATACTAAGATATTACACTAGTGTATTTAGATAAATGAGGGGAAAAACAACATTAAAATAATTTAATGTACAGTTTTACTTTTCAATCAATCAAAAATACTTTATTTATCCCAAAGGGAAAATAAAGATAAAATAAAAACTAAAAATATTACTTCAAACTAAAATATTTAAAATAATACTTTATTTATTTTAAATAAGTAAACAATTAAAATAAATAATAATAAATAAAAATAATATTTTAAAATAAAATATGAAAACTAATTATTTATTTATTTAAAACAATTAACCAAAAAAATAAAAATATAAAATCCCAAATAAAAATAATAATTAAAAATAAAATAATAAAAATAATTTATTTAAAATAAATAAAGTTCTCCACTCAAAAGCTCTTGCTTTAAGGGACTTTACAGGATACATTTTTTTTTGCGCAATTTCTCTCCCCAGTCGTCACCAACTTCCGCGACTCTACCTGTGAACCAGAAGTCTGTGACTGACTGCGACATCAGCGCTGTGGTGCGAGGAGCTCCAGGTTGCTCCTGCACCAGCCCTGGGGCTATATTTTAGTCTTCCAAATCGACAACGCTGATTGGATAAATCTCCGTTGCTATGCAGACTTCTTGTCAGTGATTGGCTGGCTGCTGCTTCGCTTGGGCCATTTGTCTGTTGCCCCAGCAGCCGCTTAACAGCGGGAGATTTTTCTCTGACAATGATATATATTTAATATATCATACTTTGTTTTGAATTTGAACACACAATTTACTTACAATGTGTGATTATTGCTCCCTGTCGCTCTCTATTGGCCATCCGCCACTCCATATAAATGATTATCAATGTCAGAATTTAAACAAAGATATTAAGTAAGACATTTTAGCAAAAGGGGAAAAAGCGTTTCGACTTGACCTCTTCCAAACGAGCCATTTGTTGGTTCTATTGTCGACATTTTAGAATTGCCCCACCAAATAAAACTAAGCATTATCTTCGTCATTAATGCATTGAAATCTTTTGAAAATCCAATGGCTTTCTTGGCGCCGCTCAGGTCACATCCCATATTAAAGCATGAAAGCTCATCCGTTCTCACTTCTCTCTACCCTCCAGTAATTAGTCTCATGCTCTCTATCTTGCAGCTTTCTTATGAATATTTTAGAGCAGCTCTGGCCAAACTCTCCAAGTACTTTATCTCCTGAGAACACAGGTTTGACTCTCCAGGTCCTTCTGGGATGTCTAGAAACCCACCTGCAGCAGAGAGAGCCATCAGCGGCTCTTTTAGGACGGCCCACCTTTAAAATCTGTGGTCAAGCAACAGAAACACCCTTTGAGGGTCTCGGGTGGGGGCTGAAGATGGCCATGGATAATGTACATTTTTTCTAAGCCTACCTTTACACAGAAGGCAAATTTGATTCATCAAATGTGATTCATAATCTCACATTTTATTGCGGGGAAGTTCTGGTCATTTCACCTGATATTCCAGTTGTTCCACTGTCATTTGATGCTAAGTTTTAAGCAATTGCAGTCTGAAACTTTATGACGCCTTGTATCCAACTGTGATGACAGCAACGTGAGACGTGCATCATAATCGTGCAGCAGAAGAAGCCAGACATGATAAATCTGGACGTAAAAAAACGTCCGAAGCAAGCTTCCTTCATCTTGTTCTGATCTTGTGGCGATAGTTTCGGCTGCGTTTGCTCAACGACATTAATGTCCGTCAACAGAAGGCGGCGTCCGTTGTTACTGACGTTAACGTTGTGCCACTGGGTGACGTAATGCGTGACAGTTTGGGGTCATAAACTATTTGACCAAGAAGTTTGAATGGGGTCGCATATTATTAGCATGAGCTAAGAATAGTATTGCAAGCAAAGAACACGGTTAAAAAATATAAGTGAAAAAAAAAAAATTTCCTGAAATGAAAATTCTTAATAACAAACTACTTTTAAAGAGGAGTTTATAATATGTTTGCAGTGGTTGAACTTGCTATATTTTAATCATATTATGTTAATATTATTATTTTTAGTAGAGAAAGAGTTAAATGAATTTTGATTTTATGATTTTCTGGGGGTCAGGCGTTTCCTTCTTTCTCCAAATGCTGCTGTAATGTTCATTAATCAACATAAAAATGCTTTTTACCCCCGAACGTCAAAGGAAGCCCCTCCTTCACAAATGCGAAACCAAATCTGCACAAAAAATGAATGAAATTCATAAAATTCTGTCTCAAAAAGGGTTTAGAAAACATAAAATCTGAACCAAAAAAATTTAAATTACAACTGAGAACATAAAAAAAAATATGTTTGAAAGAATGAAAATTATCAGGAGTTTACAATATGTTTGCATATATATTTAAGTTGAAATCATTAATTGTAGTTATTTTTTTCAAAACTTTTTGTTTTTGAGATCAGATGGAAACAAAATTACAAAAGGACACCTTCTGGTCTCCACTAGCCTGGAAAAAGAATTTTTAAAAACTTTTTACACTTCATTTGTTTTAAACGTTTTTAACTTTTTACATTCACTACATTTCTTTTAAACGTTTTTAACTTTTTACATTCACTTCATTTCTTTTAAACGTTTTTAACTTTTTACATTCACTTAATTTTTTTTAAACATTTTTAACTTTTTACATTCATTTCATTTCATTTAAATGCTTTTAACTATATACATTCACATCAGTTCTTTTAAACGTTTTTAACTTTTTACAACAATTCTAAAACAAACAAAACTGTAAAACTGAATAAATACAGTGTGAAAGAAACTAACTGCATAGATACAGATATAACTTTCAAACAGGGAGTGTGAATTAGTCTAAAA
>JAVLVB010000646.1:1710006-1796884 GCA_032876305.1 Orestias chungarensis
CAGTGGAATCATGTCAAATGAATGTAAAGGATCTTCAGTGGAAACCATTTGCTCTGACGTTCAGCTCATTTGAAAACATGTCTATTAATAATTTATTAACTGCTGGAAGTTTTGCTCTTTAATGCAAACCCTTCAAAACATGACACAACCCAATTTACCGTCTTAAACTGGAAGATTTGTCTGTGCCTTTGTGACCCTGCCTCAGAATTAATCACCTCTTGTTTGCACCAATGTGTTCGTAAAACGTTCAGTCACCATGCAGCCCACTCCACAGGCTGCAACATGTGTAACAGAGATGATAGAACATGTCAGATTTAATGCAGGTCAATGCAGCCGGCATTAAAAGCCAACGAGGCGTTTTATTGCCCCAAACGTGCAGAGGGTGCAGAACCTCGAGTCCACGGTGACCTGAGGAAAAACACGGCGTTTGAGCGGGCGGGAGGAATGTCATCATACCTTTGAATTGTTTGGCTGTTACTAGCCTCTCCTCACGGCTAACAGTAAATCCATTTCCGGGAGAACGTCCCAGGTTTTTCGGGTTAAAAACAAAAACAAGCGCCGCGGTGGGTTAGTTAGCCGCGTCAGGACGTCAGAGAGTGGAGAAGGAGCGAGTTGAAACGAACCCAGAGGGAGCGGACCAGACCATTACGGTGGCATGCGGGAGGGGGTGTGTGGCTGTTAGGTAAACAGCGACACAACAAGAGACATGCTCCCCCACAGAGGTTATTAAAACTATGAAGTCAAACGAAAAGAGCCAAAAACACCTAGCATAAACTGCCATTCGTACAGCTGTAGACGTTTAGCTTGGTTACAACTTGGCATATCCCCCCGCCCACTTCTCCAGCTCCATGTTTCAGCTCAGTTTAATCCGATTGGTCGCTTAGACGGTGACGTAACACAGCTGTTGCCTTCGCTGGATGTGGGAAAAAAGAAAGACGCTTAAAAATATAAATAATTCGATGAAATTATGTGGAAAAATTCAAATATGTCTAAATATTTTCGCTTTAGTCCATATTCTACAAGGTTGATATATATTTTTTTGGTTTAAAGCCTTTTTTTAAACATTTAGATCAGGGATTGCAAAGTGTCTCAATTTGAATTTTAAATAAAAGAAATACAATAAAAACATTTCTTATTTCTCTAGAAATAAAACACATTTATTTATGCGCATGAAAAACAACATAAATAAACATGGGTTGAAAACAAACCAAATCCACAACAACTGAAGGCAGTATGAAGATACTTCAAGACTGTTAAATAAATCTTTAAAAAGTCTTTTCTGAGTCACTTTGCACAGTTAGATATTAGCTTGCTTCCTCTGTGTTTTAATAAGCTCTAATAATTTAGCTCATGACAGCTTTTTTTGGACCCGGTTATCTTAAGATTAAACTTCCTGAACAAAAATGTTTTTCCTTGATTCATAAACTTAATAATTTTACATTCTCATTACCAGAGCCGTGATATGGACCTGCTTGTGCTTGACCTTAGTCCATAGAAAATATCAATCACTTATCTCTACACAGGAAAGTAAGACAGTTAATGGCATCAACAGACCGCCATAAAAAAGCCTCATAAATAAATAAAATGATAAACACACATTCATATCAGTCCACTTAAATAGGAGGGAAATAAAATCACGAGGATCCTTCTAATATATACATTCTATGATTCCCACACTATTCCAAAGTCTATTTGTCCGTTTTTACACACGGATTGTGGAGCGAATATAAGTGAGACTAAAGTTAGCTTCCTTGGAAGACCATAAGATTACAACTCCGGGAAATTATAAAGTCCAAACAATTGCTTTACAAGGAGAGACGTTGCACAAAATGATTTACTGTAGGGAGCATTTGGCTGGTCCCCACAGATAGAAATATGCAGCCCTGATAAACTGCTTTGTTCTGGCTTAGTCACAACTGTGTTGACTGTGTTTATTCTGCTTAAAGGATCATAAAGGAAAAGCTCACTGTCAAATGTTCAATTAAATCACAGGAAAACAAACAACAACAAAAAAAAAACAATTCAGCACAAAAACGAGACAATCTGAGATAAATTGCCCTCTGATCAGAAAAAGCCTTTCCTCTGCGTTCTCTGCTCTGATTAGAACCTCAGTTCTTCACCTTAGATGTGGCAAAACAAATTTTTCTTTCCTTCTTTTAAGTTGTTCCTAATCTTGTTAGTCTGTTGTTGTTTTTGTTGTATGAGGCCAAAGACAAACGGTAACTACAATCCTTAAGTGCAAAAGTTCAACCACTAGCATGACTAACACTGCATTCTCCTGTTAAAAGGGAGTCATACCTCTCCTCTGTCACGGTGGGCTTGCTTAAAATGGGGAATCACTGCAAAGCCAACATCTAAATGCAATCAGCCAGGCGTTTGTAGGTCGATAACGTTTTCTCAAACGGCTGCAAGATGGTGCAACTCTTTTCACAGACAAAAAACATGACTGTGAGGTTAACTGGTAACTTTTAATTGTTCTTACTTATAAATATTGGTCACATTTGTTTTTACATATTTGACTGTCACATTTTGGAATTAGGACTAAATTTAAAGAACTAGGTTAATTTGGCTCTGGACCAACCTTGTTTGGTACAGCTGCGTCTCGCCTGCATAGCTTGCCCTCAGACTATCTTTACTGCTAAGGCTAAGGATGGCAAAATAAAATGGTAAAACATGGTTTACTCTCACATTTTTGTCAACTCTAAAAATGTTTTATTTCAAGGAGAACAATTGCTTCATACACACTACAGTAACAATGCATTAAAAAGCAAAAAAAATAATAGTTCTGTAGTAATGAAATTACATTTTATAGGGACCAGCTGAAGTTCTGTTTAAAACAGCAGCATCTGAACTCTAAAACTGATTTCAAGCCAGGAATTTCCACTGCCTCCAACATCACAAGGACATTCTACATACGAGGTGTTCAATCAGGACAAGCTGCCCTAGTTGGATTTAAACGGATTTCCTAATTAAAAAAACCCGCAGGAGGATGCAGGGAAGCAAACAGGTCTGCTTGTGTGAGAATGACTTAGACAGAGATGAAGAGGGAAGATTTAAAGCGGCAGCAATGAGATAAAGGCTAACTGACTTGCTGCCGGATCACAATACATCAGAGAGTTTCACCACATTGAGCGCCTGCCTTTATCCGTGCTGAGCGCCTTGATCCCACCACGCCTCTGTTTACTACACAGCTCTAGCATTCAGGATCAGCGGAGGCTGAGTCAAGCACACAAACAAAGGCCGTCTATCCGAGGTGAGGCAGGCGGGATTCTTAATAATGGATCAAAAAAAAATTCACATGAGCTCACCTGTAAAGTCCTTAAAGATACACTGCTAAAATAAGTTACGATGGCTGCATGAAAATCATTCACCTGTTTGGATGCAGCTGAATGAGGAGGAAAGGACAGAGATGACTTACAGCATCTAGGGAACAAGTGATCCAGAAACGTCTCCCTTCGGCTCCGACTGATTTATTTTCCTCCTTCCTCTCTGTCTGACTCTCCTCCTGCCTCTTCTTGCCTCGCTCCTCTCACCACAGCAAGATGCTGCCTGGACCAGTGTTCATTGTCATAGCAACCGGGAAACGGGTTGGGAGAGGGGAGAGGGGGTAACCATGTGACCAAGCCTTTCTGTCCGCTGATTTGTTGGATGCAGGGAAGGAAGAAGAAGAGACAAGGGAGGGAGGAGAGGGTGTCAAAACGCACACCAGCTCACAGATTTGAGGAATCCTGAGCGAGGCGGCCCTGCCGGCACCCACAGACACAAAGGGGGTCCTCCTGAGAGGGAGTCCCACTTACCATGTCGACTTTATTCAGGTGTTTGCTGACTATGAATTTCTGCTATCCAGCATATGTCAAATTACACAGTTACTACGTTCTTCATCCATCGCACATTATTTTCCCACACAGGCAGCAGACAACCACCCAAACCAAACAGGACAGACATGCAGGCTCTGGAGAAATGACTAAAACATGAATCATAGAGAAATCCTGGTGCTAAACACAAACAGGAACTGGGTCATCTGAAGTGACGTCTTCATTAAGAAAAAAAAAAAGGAATACTTTGAGTACCAAAAGTACATAATTAGAAGCTTTAATCTGGAGTCATGCAAGTAAAAAAAAAAAGAAGACTTGGAGGAACAATAGCAGGAGACTTGGTTGAAGGAAAAACAAAAGAAATGCTTTTTGTCTTTAATGAGGTAACATCATATTTTAGTTCTCTGCCAACAGTCCTAAAATTCTTTCAGCTCTGAGATAAGACAGTTTCTATGTCTTCTGCTGAGTCTATTTAAGTGAATCTCATCCATGCACTTGCAGATTAAAGTTCAGGTGCAGGTTTACTCATAATACCCAATACATAATACCCATAATAAATACAAATTATAGAATCAACTCTTGACTGTTGTTGGAAAAAAAATAATTTTTTTGTTGTACTAATTTTAATTCTGAATTTATTACAACTCATCATCAGTTTGAACACCCATTTTAAACCTAAAGCTTGGCACCCGCTCCGATCTTCCTGTGAGCAAACCATGTCATTCCTGTGTACCTAAACCATTCTTATTAGTATATTTCTATTTTTTATGAAGTATTTGTATTACTTTTTAAGATATATGGTTATATCACAGATGTTAACATATTCATGATATATTGATCAACCCCAGTTACTTTCACATAAAAGAAAAACCAAGTCTGGACCAATACTTCCATACTTGTTTCTGTTCCTTTCACAGAATATGGCCGTCCATATTATTTCCGTTTATTTTCACCGTTAAAACTTAGTGGTTCCTCTCCACTGTCGCCACAAGCCTGCTCAGGAGAAGGGATTGCTGTAACGTCAACGTCTTGGTTCAGTTATGTGGGTTTCCTTTGCCAACGCGTATCGGATCATAAAACATCATATCTATCCTATAATTAGGATAAATATAAACTGTGTGTACTTATTAACTGAATATGACTCAATGATTGGATTGTAATGGAATAAACACAGTGTAATCTAATCGAGTCAGATATTTGTATGCACTGACTCTGTTTTCCTTCATTTTCGCGAGCATGATCGGTAGTCGGCAGAGATAATGAGAAGCAGTTATGCTAATCTATGATCTCGTCACGTTCATGGCCGGGCCATCAGGAGCCACGTCACGGGCCAATGAGCATCCAGCTGCGGAGGAGGAGGAAGGGCGTGAATGACATTTGTTAACATTACTCATAGAACTGATCTCTTCATGAACTGGGACTAATGTTAGTGTAACATGAAAAAGGAAATGTTTTAAAAAAAAAGGCAGGGACTTCTGACGTCTCCTGGTTTATGAGAGGAAATCATATGAAATTGATCAAACAAAAAAAGAAAGCATGGTGATTTAAGTGATCAGATCTTTTCCACTACCAGTAAAAATGACACTACAAGCTGGCAATGACAGTCCAGAACAGCGGTCTAAAAAAATCCAGGCCTTGAGGTCAGGTGACCTGGGACCTGTTAAATAATGAGGTGTTTCATGTGAATTCAATAAATTGACATCTGTATCTCAAAGATGTTTTCTATAAAGTGTTGAGACGTTTCTCCGGGTGCTTCAAGCGGCAAGAACGTGAGTGAGAGCAATCCTGTTTTCCAAACATGACGAATGATGATTATTGTACAAGATATACCGTTTAGTCAGCTCTAATCATTCTCTTTCTGATCTCTTACACAAATTGTAACTCCGCCTCTGCTACCGATATGAATAATAGGAAGTTAAACCAATCTGCCTTTTAAATATATAAGTAATAAAACCTTAAAAAACACAGCAGTAGGGTTCTGATTAAATACCCCCTTATTTAACTCGTCCTGCATCTAGATTATAGATATATGGTTTACACATATGCATGTTTATATGCATAGTTCGTCACTCAGTTCCTTATGTTCAGAAATCATTGCTAGAGGTTAGTTTTTTTTTAACTATTAAGATGATTTGATGAAACACTTCAAATTGTTCCTCCCTTCCTGAACAAGACATAATCAAAATACAGTAATCTGGTGAAGTAAAATAACTTTTCTATACTCAGAAACCGAACTATAACTTTAACTTCCATCTTCCGTTAAACTTTTGGCAGGTTTCAAAGCGTTAGATAAACACCAGAGGAACTCTCTCTGTTCAGACGACAGTTCTTCAACGAACCTCGCCAGTATTTTTAGGTAACATGATTCGAGCAGAGCTGTAACTCGAACATTTCATTTCCTCTAGAACTATGAGCACTAACCCTGAGCAAACGCCACGTGAATCAGCCTCCCACTGCCGTCCCACAGCATGATGGGCAGCGCCAGCGATGAGGAGAGGGTTTGTGTCTGGTGGAGGGTACCGCAGAGAGAAAGGGCCCCAGAAAAGAAATGTTTCAGAGTAAAAACAAAGGAAAGAAAGACAATGAAAGCGAGTGTGAGAGAGAGAAAGAGTGAGAGAGCAAACAATGGAAACCAGATTTCAGTAGGTCTGACCGGTCTGCGGTCAGACTGAGCTGGTCTAAATTTAACTGCCTGTGTTTAGGAGACCTCAGAGCGGCGTAGGGACTGAGACAGCCAGCAGCGGTCAGGGCGCGGCTGCACTCAAGCCCATTTCTCACACGGCTGTCCTTTTACTGCCTCCATGAGCTGCTCTAATGCTGCCCTAGAAATCCAAGAGTTAACGGGGTCACAGCTGTGACCCTCTGCCTCGAGTCAAACTGGAGTTAAAACCTCACAGGTGGGCAAAAATTCAGGCTGAGGCTTTATGTTAAAAAAAAAAGCCCAATAGTGTTTAGATGCCAAACAGCAAAACTGACCACAAACTAAAATAATCTGGTCCTGTTTTTTCCTGGATTTCAGCCTAACCGTGCCAAAAAGCTGACGCTCTCTACCCTAGTGCTTCAGGTAAAAGTTAGAACTAATTTAGTACCCCGAAAGAAGAAAAGACAAATAACAAAAGCCCTGAACACTTTAGGACGCATGTTAGCTTCTTAAAGTCTGACAGAAAGCAAAGCAGCCTTTATGAGGAGCAGATCTATCCTGAACTTGCGCCACCAACTGGAGCCCTTTTGAGTTTTTTTAATGGTCTAATTGTCACTAACCTTGGGCTTTATTTGTCATTTGATCATTTCATTGTTTGTGTGGCCCCATATTCAGTTATTTCGGTATATTAGCTCAAACCTCAGAAGAAAATTCCAGTTAGTAGGAGTAATTTTCCTCAACTTTTAGCACTATCTGACGTAACCCGGTAGTTCCAGTAGGAAATGATTGGGTCAATGAGTTTTCTCTGGTTAAAACGAAGATTTAAGATTATTAAATTATTATTGAAATCTGTCAAGTTTGATTAATATCTTATATTTTGAGGTTTCTCATATACGTTAACCCCACATAAGCAGACGCTGACTCAGTCGGGTTCTGCAGCCTTCAAGGTGAGTTAGGGAGTAAATAAGGCCTGAGGACAAGAGCTAAATGCTATTCTGTCGTTACAATGGGACCAAAGAACATCATGAATAGACGCATCCACACGTGACTCATCTGTATTCACAAACAACCAGCAAAGCCAAAGTCACACTGATACCTCATTGTGTGCCTTATCCTGACAGCATGTCTGTTAAAGACGAAAAGCATGAAACATGCAGTTCAGGTTTTGTTGCTTTCAGGAGGTTAAAGGATTTCTTTAGAATCTCACAGCCTCTGCTGCTCCAAACTAAACTTTTCACTTGGTCAGAAATCTAAAACCAGAATGTGTTAGAAACTAGGCAACAAAGTAAAACCTGGGAGAATTTCCTGATATTGATTTAGGGAATTAAGCAAGTCAGAAGTGACACACAGTCAATCAGTCGCCCACAGAACCCATCAGCGGTGTCCAGTAACGACAAACAGGTTTCTGTCCAATTAGACCTGAGCATTAAAACTACGGCAGATTCAAAGCTGTCACTCAGTTCTGAGATCCCATCTCTGGACCCGGATTTACTCACAGTAGAAGATAATATCTTAAAGATTAAAAACAAGAAGTTCAAAGGACAAGATAGCAGGTCGCTGTCAGATGTTTCTGGTCTCAAAGACCAGAGCTGGTGTTTAAGACTTTCTCTATGGTAATAATTCAGAACCACAGACCAGTAAAAAGGAACTAAGACTGAAAATCTGGATTCATCCTGGCTCGTCTCACCATCTCAGGCTGTTGGTGGTAAAACAGTGTCAGAGATACGTTCTAGGCCCCTTTGTTAGTTTGTCAGGCAGTGGACGCTTCTTCTGATGCTTCGTCCATCAGGATCAAGTCAAACGAAACAGTAGCTGAGTACAAGAGTGATTTGTAGAAAAGTTGCTCATGTACTGAGTAACTGATCAAAAGTTTGTTGGAGACTGTGTTGGCACAATCATTTACAGTCCAAATTGTGGGATTTGAAAGATTACAATGAACAAAAAGAATACAAATATATACCATGTTTCCAAAATAACACATTTTAAGTGGAAGAAAAAGGTATATTTTCAAGATTAAACGTCTATTTGCATTCCTATTCCTATTTAGACTGACAATGTATCGTTTGTCAGCGTTTATTTAATTGATCTCCAAAAATACCATTAAAAAAACAAAAAGAGGACAAGAACGTTACCTGCAGGTTCATGTCGGTGTCTGGTGCATTGGTGGTTAAACACGAGCCTGGTATGTGCAAGGAACATCCAGAGATTTTACTCAAGTTAAGCGTATTAATACTTTACAATGACACTCAAGTAAGAGTAAACGGTGCAAGTAAAACTAAGCCTCTTTCACATGTTTATGTTGGTTTGCTTTAGACGGACACTGAACCATGAAAAGACAATACGCATATATATATATATATATATATATATATATATATATATATATATATATATATATATATATGTACAGATTCCTTCTGCAAGTATACCAGCAGGAACACAACCGGCCAGACAACAACGGCGTGCACCTGTTCAAATATTGTGACCCGAGTTCTCTGCTAGCACAAATAGGGTTTGGGATGAGCAACCACAACACAATGACTGGGAGAGGGACGTCGAACTCTCATCTGGCCTTACAGTCATGCTAAACAAACATGAGGAAAGTCTACAATACTTAAATACATGCCGCATATGAGACTGTGGTTTCTAAGTTTTAGAACAAATAAGTGAAATATGCAAGTATAATTTTAGTTTTTAGATAACATTAAACAAAAAAAGCGTCACATTAATTAAAAGATCTTTCTACAAATATGATTTTAGCTGCATTTTAACATAATCAATACAATCACCATCAGGGTGCAACAGCTTTAAGCGGCCAATCCCTGCAGGTTTTAGCCAGTCTGGTGTGGGGGCTTGACCATGTACGGCCCTGAAGGTGAATGCACAAAGTTTAAAATCAAACCTAGATTAACTGGTAACCAGTGAAGAGAAACCAAAGCAGCAGTAATATGATTTGTTATTAAAAAACCAATAATCCACCTGATGAGACAACAGCATGTAAAATAACGTCTAGTTCAACATAGCTCTGAGTTTAGCAATATTTTCTTAACCCCTAAAAAAACAACGGAGCCAAAAAGGCCACCCAGGTTTTAAGGTTTAGACAAAACAGAGGATCCAAGGGATCTAATGTTGTTTTCAGATGTCAGGAAACTTTTTCATCAGACACATTGATCAATGTTTCAGTGTGATTGAGATGAATCTGTAAGCAGTTTATATTAAACTATTTCTTCAGTAAAATAATCCTGCTATGGGTCTATACTGCTAGAGCGGATTGATACGAACATAAATGTAAAACATTTTAAGTAATTGATGCCAAATTGTCCTGTAGATAAAATCAGAGCTTTTATCAGGCACTACAGAGGATTCTGGGTATTCCTTCTTTTGGGATATTTTGTGTAGAAGGAGTTCATGATTCATTTTAAAAATGTTCTTAGGGCATCTCAGAGCACAACACTACCATCCTCAATCTCTATCGCATCTGATCAATGGACCCTGTTCCAGTAAAAGTTCTTGTTTACATTTGTGATAGTAGGACTAAAATGGCTTCACCTAAAAAGCTGTAAATAGTGCTGCTGATCATTCAGAGAGAGAAAGTCAGGTTCCACCTAAAATGAGTTAATTTAGAAGCTACATTTCTTTCACACTAGCAGGTTTTATACAGTAAAGGGACGCGGCTCCTTCTCAGACAGACTTAATACCAGACTATAAGATCAATGCTCATTTTTACAGGAAGAACAACAGTCAGGATGCACAACACAGCCTCAGGTAACTGTAAATCATCCAGCGGTTCGTTTACCAGGTAGCCGTGGAAACCGTAAACTCCCCGTGTCCCTGTCAGCGACTCATCACACTACATAAAACCACCTCTTATGTTCGGTAAGCAGGGGCAGATGTGGACACAGACGGTCCTACCTGAGGTAATCCAACACTCTCCTGCACCTCCAGGACTCAAATGAGCCAAACAAAGATTCTCCCACTCTCGTGTTTCTGAAGAGAAACCTACTGGGTGCAGGAAAACCAGAGCCCAGCCGAAACCCGAGCCTCTAAGCACCCTCGGGATGGCCTCAGGCAGAATCCTGTTCCGGGAAGAAAGATTCCCACAGTGGATGTGACACGTTGGCAAGAGTCTGAGAGGCTCAAGTTGGAGTGGAGACGAGGATTATGAAGATGGAACAAACCTCGTTCTTTACACAATCCCTTCTGTCCCGTTCTCCTGCTGACGCTCAGCTCTGTGTCTGTATGAGCGCCCAGCAGGAATCCCCGCCCTGTCCAGCAGGAACACTTTAATCTCATAACCAGTCATGACTCTACAGCTCAACTGTTGCCCACGGCCTTCACTGAGGTTGTTCCTCCATCCTTTGCTCAAAACTGAACGGTTCACTGTATATAAACACTATGTGGTTGTCTCGACACAACATTCATACTCAGGATCAATGTTTGTCTTTTTAACACTTAATCATATCTTTGTATACTTATTGTATTAGGGTCTGCACAGAGCAGCCAGGGAGAAATTATATGTTGACTTCAACCCAATTCGAAACTCAAGCACAAAACAGCTGAAAGTCTTTTTTCACTGCAGATACACCAGACTGGTAGCAAAGTTATGTCCAATAAAGTGAGACAGGCTACAAAAAAACAAAAAAAAAATTAAATAAATCCAGCAAACAATTTTTAAAGTTTCCTAAAAATAAAAATGAACAGTAAAATAAAACTAACCAATTGTCTGATGTGTTGCAGCAGGAACCTGTGTCGTAAACATTTAACATCTCCTCAATTATTTAGATTCAGCACAAAATATTAAGACAATTTTAAAGATATGATTGAACTCCTTTCTTCACATTTTGTTTCTAACCCTAATGAAGCTTGTGAACATATTAAAAAAAAGAATGACGCTTAAAGCAACACTAAACGAGTTTCAGTTTCGTTAGAATTTGGCGGCCCACTGTGGATAAAAGCAGTAGTGTTTTGGCTGAAGGAAGACTGCATTTCCCATGAGCACCAGCGCACAGTGTGGTAAAATCCTGATCTCCTGCTTGCTTGCTGTTGGATTAAAGTACATTTCTGTTTCTAGTGTCTGTGTGAAGGATGAATAGCGATGACGTGATAAATCTAATCATGGTGAAACAATGTCAGATGATGATGTTGAAGATAAGAAACGAGGGAAGTGAGGTTTGCCGTAAAGCAGTCAGCACATTTGTAGTTGTTTTGTGTGGCAGGGTTCCTGCCACCCTCCTCAAAGGTGCTTAGTGCCGGTTAAAACGATACGGACCCCCTCGGACCATGACAGAGGTGTCATTCAACGAGCTGTAAGTCGACGTATAATCAAAAAAGTTATGAAAATATTTTATGAAGGTTGAAAAGTTACTTAGTGTTTTTAATACCATATGTTTAAGTCTTTCTAAATCATTTTTCGCTAAAGTCTTTGTGCAGTACCCTGAAACAAGTGTTCATACCACTTTAACCTTTGTACCTGGTGTCATGCTACAGCTGTCAAATGGAAACATCTGTTCATCCACATCTGTGAGGAAAGCTTTTTTTTTGCAGTAATCTACAGCTCAGCAACGAGAATCAGAACGAATCCGTTGTTTTTATTTCAATTTGCAAAAGCTAATTAGAGTACTTCAAAAACCTGAAACTCAGAGACAGTGCCACTACCAGAACCAGTTTAAAAGGTATCAGAACTTTTACAAGCCCCTGTTATTATAGCCGAGAGGCTCTAGTTGGTGAGTAATCGAATTGTCGTCTGTGTGGCAGCTGGTTCTGGTGGAAGAGAAGCCGACGACGACAGGTGAAGCCCGGAAGACCCGAGCTCCGCTTTAAATCTCTTAAATCTTTGAGCATGCATGAATGTTAGCTGCATCTATTTCTGAACATCTGCCCTCCTTATCTGACCCCATGCCATCAACCCCCCCACACCCACCCCCACCAGCTTGTGTTGTGCAACTCGCTCCTTCAGCCCTTTGCAATTCAGATATTGCGTCTCATGTTTTCACCCCCTTTGGCCCATGTGTCACGGCTCTTTGCCCTCTGCTTCCCTGATTTATAAACAAACCTAGTCATTTACCTGTCATGCCTTAAATAGCTAAGAGTTACTATGCTTGGAATATGCACAATCATTCCTGAGCCTATTAACATCACATTAGCGAGTGAACCAGACACCTGGATTCTGTTCTAGGGTTTGATTTCTGGGATCTAATCTCTAATTTGCAGGATTTGGGGACAAAAGCAAATCATAAGATCCTTGAAGCTTTACTGTCAGACAGCAACGCTGCGGAAAGACTCACATCACTGAAGAAACCTTTGAAATATCCATAGTTTCCCGTCAAAACTGGTCAGAAAGACAACTGTTTCATAGCGGTGTATGTAACAGATTTAAAATGCTGACTAAAACATCCACGTGGGACAAGTTGATTATTTTGTCAGTGTCTAGTTTTGCCCCAAAGACTCATATTTTTCATAATCACCACTCCAGTTAAGGGTCTGTGGAATCAAATGTCTCCCACATCTGTACAATGTTAGTGTTACAACAAAAGCACAGAATCATTTGAAAGCACATTTATTAAATCTGAGCCCTGCTGAAGCTGCAGTTCACCAGTGGCTTCTCCCTAAATTACACCACATGTGCTTTCCTCCAACGGAGTTTTTGTTCCGGTCTGTTTTACTGTTCTCACATTAGCTAGTCACGTCCCTGCAAATGGGTTTAGTTTGTGAATGTAATGTACAGGTGGACGTTATTTGTTCAGAAACCTGATACAAACAAAACCGGTACAGGCTGCGGGGTCAGATGGAGACCATGTGTCCGCTGAACACAGCAATCGCAATCAAACATTCAGCCACTCAATTGTTCTCAAAACAAGCCGAAACTAGAATGTTCTGAGCATGTATCTCCACTTCCACCTGTCGCGCTTTCGGAGAGTTTCTCGATCATCGTGGATCAAGGAGTCAAGTCGTCAAAAGTCGAAAGAACATCTGCATCATGAGGGACTAAAAGACAGAAAGGCTGAATCACTTTCCAGGAGTTTTTAATCCCAGATATTTTGGGATTGGTCGCATGTACATCGTTCTCGGCTGAGGTCAGCATAAACCAAAGTAATCAATATATGCAGAGAAATAACCACAAACTAATCCATCAAATCTTTTTATAGTGTTAAAGGCAAAGGGAATCAGTCTGAAACATGAAACTTATTTGTTACTTTATATATAAATCTGTTGTTGGTACTACTTTACGGACAGACTAGTACGACGCATTAACCAAGCATCTAGACGTGTTGAGGGTTCTGGGGGCAACGCTCTTTAAACGTCAGATCTGAAACAGTTACACAACAAAGAGCCATTTATCCCCTCAATCCAGTGAAATTAAATGAAAGAGCCACAACACTTACATGATAAACATATAGCTTTTAAAGGAGTTTTATACCTAAACTCAGTTATTCATGACAAAAACAACTAAACACCTACATTTTTTATTTAAACTATGTTTAACAACATTAGTTTGTTCACAATCAGTTTTAGACAAAGCTATTAAGAGCCACTTTGGCTCTGGAGCCTCAGATCTAATTAATTGTCCAAATGTTCTGCAGAACAGAATGAGCCCAAACAGGCTTATTTTCTTCAGTAGTGGAGTCTTGTGCAGCAAGTGTGCATGACAATAATTACTTATTAGTTTAAAGGTGAAACAACATTCTCTCTTCACTCCTCAGTTATGGTCCTAAGATTTACTGGAATATTCAGATGTTTGGAAAGATGTCTGTAAACAATACTTTTTTATTGACCATAACTAAGGATCCAACTTTTCCACACTTACAACCTGAATCTGGAGTTTTCTTGCAGTAGCCCTGTTTTCGATTATTTCTATTTAGTCAGAAAAAAAACGTTTACATGTTCAGCATGAATTTTCCTGCTGGAATTTTGATAGTAAGTCAATTTTCCATGGAGAAACATCCTGCTATGCATACATCTATAATGATCCCGTCATAGACCTCAACATGCAGGATTTATTTCCTGCTTCTTAGGTAACAAAAATCAAATATAATGTCAAATATGCTTTAGTAAAAAATCAAATCAATTCCAATGTCCTTACATTTTTTATTATGTATGATTATAAAAGAATATGAAAAAATAAGACCTTGGTTGGACAACTTGAAATGTAAAAGTGTTTTATCTACTGTTAGCACATTAAAACTTACAGTAAAGATATAAATACATCAGTCTGAAAATTAAAGTGTTTTCTTTTTTTGATAAAATAGTTTAAAAGGACAATTTTACTTGTTTTATCCTGTTATTTTGTTTGCTTACATCAAAATAGGCTGCAGTGCATCAAACTACATAATAGGAAGTTTGATGAGATGAAACCTTATTTTTGTCTTTATTTTTATGATAACCAACATTTGGTAAAGGAGGAATACCAACTGCATTACTGAGTGTAAACGTACATAATCTAAAACAGGGAGATATTCACATCTCTGAGTGAAAATCTGACTGATCCGTTTTATCAACTAACATGTGACATTCAGTGAATTTCCTACTGAAAGTTTTTCCAAAGCTCGAGTTAATTATTCATCTTAATAATACGTAAAGTTTTCATCTGATGGAATAGATAGATTATCTACAAATATTGGCTCCAGCGGAGCGTCATCCCTGCGATGCCTCCATGTTCGTCCTCTTTCACCGACTCGTCCTTCAGCGGATGCTGAGCGCAGCACGCCATGATTACGCTGATGTCTGCTGATGAGGTCAGCTAAACTGCGTCTCCCTCATCAGGAGGAACAAGAAGCAAACAGCAGCAACAAACTACTCAGCAAAAACAAATGTTATATCAGTCAGACACGGACGGGACTGTATGTGCTAATTTTTGAATTATAGCTGCTAAATGTTAGTAGTTGTGTTCGGAAAACTATGATCCAATAGGTTTGGATGCTGTGGCTGTTTAATGGATGTTACCGCATAAAGATGCATGAGCAGAAATTATTTATGGAGCTGTATGCGGTTACTTCCTGGCCAAACGCAGTTTTTAAGGAATCACAAGAACAATTTTCTCTGAGGACTTCAACCACCAATAACGAATGGAAGGAAAAGGATGCAGGGTCCGAACCAGCACATAATATGTATTTAAATTTCAGTTTCCTCACCACCTTTATTCATTTTGTTTGGCTAAAAACAATCTGACCTTTTGTTCACAAGCTTTAGTGCATTTTGTTTGGATTTTAGAAATAGATTAATAGAAAAAAGTTAAATGTAATAAATTGGAATCTATGGCACTATTTTACTATTTATAAAAATCTACAAATAATATATTTTCATTGTCCCCCCAAACCAACGAAAGAGGCTGCCATATTTAAGCTTTATTTTTTAATTGTATTTTAAATAAAATCCCAATAAAGTATGTTGATGTTTCAAAGATGATAGATGTTAGACATTAACTTTGTGATTTATGGCCCTGATCTTAAAACATACAGTGGGGCCACAACGTTTTAACACTCTAAATATAAGCTTATGTTTCAGTGAAAATCTATGAAATGTACATAAAACATGATCGTTGTCAGCAGTGTTTCAGATCATCAGTTCCCACTTCACTCCGCCATGTTGCTCTTAAGGTAGAATAAATAAGCCTTATGTTTTCTACTCTGAGCAAAGGCGGTTGGGTTTGTCCCGCACCAGACCGCCTGCAGCAGCTGACAGGCAGGATCAGTGTCTGAAGTCAGAGCAGAGGGCAGCTGCTGAGCAAATGGTCACTTGGTCATGAATGACAGCTATTCACCTCCCCCTTTATGCATCACATGAGTGTTACCTCCTACTCAGCACAGTGCGGGACACAATATCACTCTGTCTTCTGATTACAGAGGAGCCTGGTAGGAAGGAGGGACAGGGAAACAGATGATCTGCTTCTTTGACTTTGAGCTCCCACTGGAAACGAGGGAGGAGTAGGAGTGAGCTCCTGACCTGACGCATCAGAAGCAGCCGAGTTTAGCTTAGGCTTTGCTGTGCAGCAGATCCAGACGAGTATTATTCCAATTCAACCTTTTCATTCTATTTCTATCCCCCATCTGGAGCATCTCTGAAACTGCTGGGCTTCCTGCAGCCAGTTTGAGACCACGAAACAAGAAAGGGACCCACTTACAGGGCAACCATAACCCGCTTAACTCAAAGCAGTTGGATTAAAGTTTAAAACACTTCACATAGTAGTCTATGATATTACTAATTAAGAGATACCGCCATCAAACTTCTGTGTGAACGGTTTACTGGCCCAAAGCGACCTGCATGAGCAGAAGAAGAACGTAGCCCAATGTTTACAGAGGTATCAATGGACGCCTGTGGATGGATTTTAAAGCTGTTGAGCAACGGAAGCTGACAGTACTGTGAGAAGGTCGTAAGAGAATAAACGATCCAAAAAAAAAAAAAAAAGAAAGCAAAAATGGGCTCTGCCTGCTTCAGACATTGGACATGAACTGTAGAGGAACAAGTACAAATGAAATAGTGTACGTCTTAATGGTGACAATCTAGTTTTTGGGAGTTGGTGTAATTGGACCTCAGAGCTGCTTATTGATGCAACGTACCTTAACATCCTGATTTATACACTGAAACAAGAAGGTAAGGTTGTTTTGCACTGCGCAAAACTAGTTTAGTTCTAATTTGGCAGACCAGGACTAGCGTCTGTGTTAGCCACTATACAGCTGAGTAAACAAAGAATAACTATGGGGTTCCTCAAAGCTTCATTCTTGGCCCACTTTAATTCAATATGTACAAGGCTTGACTAGCACAGATTACAGAGTGCTAAAACATCAAATGATGACACCAAACTGTATACTTTAGTGTTCCAGCTGTATTTAATATTTTTTTCCCATTTCTTTCTAACTTAGTGTAAAAAAAATTAAAAAAAATAATAAAAAAGACTGCCATTGCTTGAACTCATCTAGAGTCCACATACTATCAAAACTGTCCACCTCCTGCTATCACCTAAGGGGTTTCTGTCAAACATTAATAGCTGCAGCTTTTTTTAAAAACTGATACTCCTGACTGATGCCCAGAAGAATGGATCATGGTGATGAATAAAAATTTCCACCTAACAAGGGGAATCAGTATTTAGTTTCTATGCATTAACATTTTTGTATAGACAAAAATGGTTGATGGAAATGGCAAATCTAAAAATAAGTTTAATTTCACAAAATATTTGTTATGCTTAAAAAGTATTTTTTTGCTTTAAAAAAAGAAGAGTTAAATGCAAAAAAAAAAGTGTAATGGAAACTCATTTGCACACTGAGTTCTGATAAAGCAAATCTTTTCTACGACTTCCTGTGTATAACAGCCATGTGAGACATCGACATCTAATGAAACCATGCTTCAGGTAGCCTGGTGGATTCAGTCCAAACCAGCAGGTAGAAACACACTAAAATCACATATTTTAAATATTTATGAAAACTGGATGGAAACATTAGCGGAGGAATTAAAATGTGAGCCATCTATAAACCTTGCGTCATGGCAGCTTTTCTATATTTTCTGAGTTGGTACATATTTGTTTTTAAGGTTTCTTTTTTTCAAAGATGTATAGTTCATCTTCAAAGTAAACTTTTTTAACGCTCTTATTTTATTTTTCTGACACAAAAGGGCTGCAAACATCACCAGCTGGCTTGTCCGCTCCATGCTGCTGCAGAGGATGCCTGGATGCTGCAGTGGGTTGCAGCCAGCCAACCAATCGTGCTGCGTCTAACACGTCCTGGACGTCTGATGATACGTAAGAGCCCAGCTTGAGGAGAATTGCATAATAGCAAAAAGCTCCAGTGGTAAACAAGGAGAACCACATCCTCCCACAGCAACTCCACCACAAGAAATACATCCATCCACCAATAGGCTGTGAAAAAAATGCCCTTTTTCTTCTGGCTGTACGTTAAAGTAACAGTACGGGTGATGTAAACAACACCAAGATGTCAGCAGCTAGACTACTCCCGGCCCTAAGAGAGCCTGGTAACCAAAGTAAAGGGGCTGATTGAGAAACTCTTCCCATTGCGAGCAGAAATTCCCCAAGATATCTCTCATTACAACACCTCCCACACATAAACACACATGTACTCACACTGAATTGAAATCTGAAGGCTGTCTCCTCACAAGGACTTCCCAAATCTGTGCTGAGGTCGCCGTAAAGAGAAAGAACTCCTCTCCTGTCATCCGTCTAAGGATTTCTGTCACACTGATCCTCCTCTGCCCCTGTTCTGCCCGTCTTTCAACAGCTGCCTGAAAGCAAGAGCCGCTGGAGAGACGTAGAGAAAGACACGGATCTGCAGTGTGGAAACTCTGTCAGTGAGCTAATGCAGCTTCTCTCCTACCTCCCCTCCTTGATTCCCTCCAAGGTCAGCGGGTAGAGTCTCCAGTCAGACTCCTCCCTTACCCTCTTACAGGCTGGACACACAGGCAGTAATTACCATCATGATCCAGATTAAATCCTGGGTGTGCACTTGTTGTTCTATGCTGGGCTTCTGCTGGGCAACATTCAGACAGGATTACGTCTTGTGAAGATGGGAGAGGGTTTAGATCCCATGGAGGATGGAAAGAAGCAAAACTCTGAGAGAAACAGGGGAGAAAAGCCTCAGTTAATTAAAATATTATATGATATCAAGATTTTTGTTGTATTATTTTTGATGACTATGTCTTAGAGCTATAAAAAAAAACAACAACTTAAAATCACAAATGATTTGAATGCAGAAATATTCAAAGCAAGGCCATAAAGATTCACCGCTACGAGGATAGTACGCTACAGCAATCATTGCTAAGGCAGCCAACCATATGGATGGAAAGTTGATTGGAAGGAAAAACGCTGTATGAAAAATGTCCACCAGAATGTTCCACCTGCCCAAAACTAGTGAAGACGACGACAAGAGACACTGCAGAGGATCATTAATTCGTGGAGCTTCGTCAAAGAACCGAGGACATCTGCAAAACAGTAGAAACATATAATATTTATTAGCTGGACGTGTCTGTATTTATGACCACTCTTATTTCAGGAAATACCAGAAAAAGGAAAAAAGTGTTTTTGCTATTTTTTGGGTGCAAGATTTCCATGTATGTCTGTGTTTTTCTGAGTTTTAATAGGGGAACTGCATTACTATACAGTATTCTAATCTATGGAGATCACATGTGTATTGCCATTAAAAATACAGCTACAGTACCTAACATGGTAGAAGTTTCTCATTAAAGAGCTTTTGGAGTACAGGGAGGAACTTTTTTTTTTTTTTACTTGATTCTAGTTTTGTGCATTTAGGATGATGACATCAGAAAACAAGCAACTTCAGACCCATCTCCACATATATACTATAAAGCATTTGAGTTCCTTTTTTGCTTTTGTCTTTTCCCCCAAACATGACCCCTTTGCATTTTATTTAACGCTTAAAACCTCCCTGTGCTCTCACATGCCTCAAACTTTTTGCTGCAGACGATCAGAACACAATAAACACAGTGGGAGGAATTTATTTGATCAGGCAAGTAACCAAAAAAAAAAAAAAGAAAGAAAAGGAAACAAGGAAAACAAAAATGAACAAGTGGGAGCATTTGGTCTAAATGATGTCACCACATAAATGGGTGCAGCTTGTGTTTAGGAGGGTGGATTTTAATCATGAACAGCATGAAAAATATTTAGGAAACATGACAATTACAAGCTGTTCTGCAGCAGTCCAATACTTGTAATGTGAGGACACCTGCTGGCTGTTTGTGGTAATTACAAAATCAACTAAAATCATCAAACTTATTTCAGGCAGTGAAAAACTGAACGATTACAGCTTTAGTTTGTTAGGAATTTGAAATATTACATCAGAGGAACGATTAAACAAATTCATAACACAGGGATGTGGGGCTACTGAACAAAATCTCCATACAATGTAGAGTTTCTGCACTCAGAACTCGGCCTGAGCTGCAGATTTCGGGTGGCCATTGAAGCGTGGGCCTGCAACACATTCCCTCCCCATACTTCATGTCAGCAGAGGGACGTATGAAGCTCTCTAAAAGGTGAACTTTTACCAGGTAAAAACCCAGCGGTCCAACAGCAGATGATCCCGGGCACATCAAAACGTCACCGACTGTGAAAGCTTGGATTCTGTTTCTTCAGTTCTTCTATTGAAACTGGAGCCCTGACTTTTAAATCTGTTTCAAACTTTACCTTCATCTGCAGTTACCTCTGGTTCCCGAGTGGCTGTACACGATGTAACGGCTGTTCGCGCGTATTTCTATGTGCTTGTGGAACGTTTTCCTTCCACCCAACTTTCTAACATTATGCATTAAATACAGTAGGGTTTGAACGGTCAGCTTCCTTGGTAATGGTATACCCTCCATTTTGAAGGATGTCTCTAACGCTGGACTGAATAACAATCCTACATAAAAAAATATATATATATATCTTTTTTTTATTGTGATGTAAAATTCCAATTTTGAATTTGGGGTTATCTTTAGCTGTAAACCATAACCCTCTAAATTGACAGTTTAAAAGGTTAAAATATTCGAACATGTCTGATAAATCTATATCGTGTACAAGTTTCCCTTGAATTAAATTACGAATTGATTGACATCTGGACAGTCAAAATCCACATTTCCTTATTTTATTTCTTGTAAAGAAATATCACCTCAGGCTCCCTGGATCCAACATGCCAGGTCATTGCTTATGAAAAATGCAACCTTATTAAGATTTTTAACAACAACAAAGAAAAAAGAAAAAAAAAAGTAAACATATTTCACACGAGGCAAAATGAACAGCAATTTATAAAAGCACAACAAAGATAAGGACAGAGCGAACTTCATCATACTGTGAGAGAAAAAGAGGGTCCCGTATGTAGATAATACAGAAAAGTCGCCTGTCCCACTTTACAGCTCTTCCATCTGACATTTAAATCTGCAAACAGTGCATCAAGTAACAGCCAAATACTCAAAACATACAGTAATACATGTCAAGTAAACATTATCAGTCGACGTGTTTGGAGGTTTCTTCTAAGGCCATTAGAGTACCAGTCCCTTATAATATACAGAAACAAAAAACAGCACCAAAAAACACGACACATCGAATCAAAATGAACCAGAAAACCGCCCCCCCAAAAAAACAGTTATACTGCAGTAATAAAGGAGCAAATGTTCAGTGTTTTCATGTATGGAAGCCAGCCTGACTCGCTCCAGGCTGTGATGCTCCCGCAGGTTTTAACAGCAGATGCGGTCGTGTGGTCGACGTCAAGTGTCGAGCCAGCCGTGGCTCGATCCTGGCGGATACGAAAGGAGCTGCCGATGGTCGGACGTCCGACTTATGTCCACTCGTCACGGGAATAAGTATCGTTTACCGTCGGGCTTCTTATGACACTTTCTTCTCCCGCGGGGGCTGATAACATAACATTCATCCTCAGTGATTTAAAAACAAACAAGCACAAAAAAGAACGATTGGATGCATCGCTTTAAAATGATCTCAGTGGCTCACAATTATACTGCCCAGCTATGTGAAAAAGTCCTTTTTTACTGCCTTTATTATTATCAAAGGTTTAAACTGAACTAGTTTTAAGGTGATAAGTAAAAAACTAAAGCTAAAAACAAACCTATGTGAGCCTGTATGTATAATTTCAACCATATAAGGATATAGAATAGAGTTAATGCCTGTCATTGCAGTTTATGATCATAAAAAACAAAAAACGGCTAAACTAAATGGTCCTTTCATGGTCGAATAAAAGCAAGTAAAGACACCAAATGGCCTGTTTCTGTTCGTGAAGGCAAGATTATAAAACACAAACCTGACAGAATACTGAGTCTGGAATAATACACTGAAAATGAGATTTCTCCCACCCTGATCAGTAAGAGGTTCAGGAGGGAGAGCCTTCCTCTGAGTTTTAAGTGTGTCGTCGGTTTTGTTGGTGCGTCTCACGACCTCGTTCGGTTCAGCAGGAGCTTCTCTGCTGCGGAGTCACAGGAGCTTCCATGGGAAGCATGGTCAGCAGAGGCGAGTGGTTCAAAGGTTCAAAGGAACAGGCTGGGTTCGGGCTTCAGCTGTGGTAGCCGGACACGGCCTCCTGTTTCTGGGAGAGACGCAGCAGCTCCTCTCGGATGGCCTTGATCAGCGAGGCAGACGAGTGGGTGGGCGGCGACAATGCCGGAGGCGGTGGAGCGGTCGGGTACGCCGCTGCCGAGGAGTCGAGGTGGACAGGAGGAGCGGTGGGCTCCCCGTTCCCGCTCCTGTACATCTGAGGGTTAAAGCAGGTCTGAGTAAACTAGAGCATGCATTAACATCAGCCCGGTTTTGTCACATTTCAATCACGTTTAAGCAGGTATCAAACCGAATTATCATTTAGCTCCCATTTCTGTAGAATTATAATTTTTTTACAACTTAGTTTTGTTAAGCTGCAAGCAGAGAAATCATCATAATTGACAGAAATAAAGGCGGAAACAGATCGGTCAGTGTGAAAATAATCTATTCAATGTGATAAATTCGCTAAACTAAATAATCTTATCAAAGAAATTAGTTTTTTTTCAATCGTACCTGTATTATTTGACCCATGCCACATGTAGCGACACAAACGGGTTCATTAAATGGTTTTAGAAGCCTTCTGGTGCATGAATGGGTATTCAGGTACACCTTCATAAAATAATATTTAAAAAAAACTGTTGGCGCTTTTAAAAGTTGCTTTCCTTCCACCAAACTTTCCATTAGAAAGCTTCTTCTATGTGTTTGTGACGTCCATAGCGGCATTTTTGTGTCAAAACGGGTTTTTTCCCCCCCTGTATAATTCACATTTGTTATTCATAGTTTTGCGCGATAAATTAATATAGTAAGTCTGGAAAGTTCATCATCAGTTTATCCAGAGTAGTAAAAGAAAATGTAGGCTGTGTCTAAAGAAAAAAAACCAGAGGAAGTCTGGATTCTTGGGGTTAAAGGTCATAAAAAGAGTTTTAAGTTAAGGAGTTTCACTACATTGTTTGTTGAATCCAAGTAAAAACGTTTCTAAGGTTAGGTAATAAGACCTCGACTAAAAATAAAATACCATTTGTGATTGACTTACTGCCGCTTTCTCTGCTTCCATCCTGGAGAAGTTGTCGTGGTTCCAGCCCGAGCCTCCGTTGGGGTCAGGAGCTGCTCTGATCCCCGCTGGGTAGCCGTTCATCCGGCTGGAGAGGCCGACCTGAGCGAGGTGATGCAGCTGGACGCCTTGAGACACACATCAGAGTAGAGTCATCTCTAGTGTCCATCCTCCTGACACACTCGGACGTTACTCCAGCGCCGTTAACCAGAACCACGTTTACTTACATGGTTTGACTAAAGTAACTAATAACAGGTGAAGCTAAGTAAAAACAGCTGAATTAGCCTTCACCCCTGGCAACGATGTGGAAAAACAATTTATTTCTGCATAATCTCTCTCTAAAATAGGTTTTATTTAAATCAGTTTAATTTAAAGGGACAATCAGTGGTGACCTTGCTGTAACCCCCCCCCCCCTTCCCTTCCAAAATTGATTATTAAAGTAGTTGACAACTAATTTAGTCATCCACTAGTTGCTTCATAATCAAGTTTTATCGTAAACGGTATATTTTTAACACAATCTGTTAGATATGCGGTCCATAGGTGGCAGTAATGAGCCACCTAACGCCGTGATCTACCAGTGAAACACTAGAAGAAGAAATCAGCCAATCGTTAGCATTGTTTGGCATAACGTTCCACACGCATGGCGGCACTAACAAATTTGCCCTCAGCAAGATGGCGGAGCACGAAAATTTCTGAAAGACTTTTCTAAGTGAAGATCTGAGACTAAAATATCTCGGAGCTCAAACGGGTGGGGAAGAAACAGCGCGGTAGCATTACCGCTAGCTAACAGGAAAATAAACGCGCTAAATAATGGTGATGTGTTAAGCTGATACTGATATAACGTTACAGGTGTGTCCGCAGCGTCGTTATTTTGCGTGTGTACATATTTCGTCATTTCGTGTTTCTTCTGCAGAAAAAACAAAACAAGCAGCAATAAACAAACACATGTGGAACAAGACGCTCACCCCCAGCAATGTCTACCACTTACTAACTCTGTTCTAAACATGCTGGTAGAGACACAAGTTCAGATTATTAGTAACAATAATGTCCAACTAACTCGGCCTCCTGCTGAACATTCAGAAAAAAGATTAAATTAAATATCAATTTAAATATAGCGCATAATAAGGACTGAGATTATTTTATAATATGCTGTACACTAAATAAACTGTATGGAATTCTACCTCATTTTTGTATTTTATGCCTAAAAATGAAGAAATATTTTAATTTGTTCCTCATTTGTTCCCTTAAACAAAGTTTAACTGCAGTGAATGGCACAATTCTCGTGTGTTTTCCATATACTAATGAAAATATGTTGTTAATAGCTTATATGGGAAAGAAAAGGCAAAATAAATCAAATGAATAATACGAGGCGAGTAATCGATTAATCATAAAAATAATCAACACATTAATCGATTATGAAAATAATCGTTAGTTGTAGACCTAGTCTCTTGTTTTAGGGAAGAGTGTTTGCTGCGTATAAGTTTAACCGTAGTCCAGATTGTGTTGTAGGTAGGCATGGAGACGTGGAGAGCTTGATATGCCAATCTAACTGTATCTCACTGAACAGTCTCCTTTTTTCTGTCAGCTAAAACTAATGGCCTCTTAATCATGGGATAGTTAAACGCCAGGGAAACAGGGAGTCATGGATTATTGAAAAGAAGCTCTTAGAAAATGAGTTAGAAAATTAGTAAATGCTTCAAAATCTTTATTTTAGATTAACCATACCAGTAATCCTTGTACCTAATGTTTTTCAGTAGTTATCAATCACTTCTTAATGTAATAAATAAATAGGCTTGAATAAAGAATGGTTTTCAGAAATAACAGCCTTACCAGAAGCAGCTTTCACTGCATCATATAGAGCCAATAAAAACAGACCGCCAGAGCCGCGGTAGTAGTCGGTATCCGAGCACTTCCTTCACCTAATGGCTAATTTTTGGTAATTGCTTTTATGAATGAAAGGAGGAAGCAGCACTGTGGTGATGATTCCAGAAGGGATGTCTAATAAAACATGTTGCCAGACTTGTTTCCTCCACAAATAACATTTTTAAAGGGACATTTGTATACAAGATGAGGCCCAAAGAGAGGAGCCAACAGCAGCAGCCGTTTTAGAGCGTACCTGTGGACCCCCCCACCGGGCGCGGCCTGGCAGACGAGGGCAGCTCCTTGGTGTAAAGTCCCCTGCTGGAGAACAAGCTGTCTGGCTGGAGATGGTTGCTGTGGCCGGCTGCTTCTCCCGGTGGCAGAAAGCTGGAGCCAAGCCCCTGTCTGAAACACAGAGAAAATCCTTCAGATAGGGAGACACTAACACATACAAGGTGTAGATTCATCTCATTTTTTTAAATAAATCTATTTCCTGTTAGTTAAAGCAGTGAATTTTTTAGTCGATAAACCTGATTTTGCACTGTTGGGAACTTAACAAGGCCTTCCTTAACAATGACTGGGCTTAAAAACATTACAAAAACCACAGAGCTTTGCCGTCTCGGCTGTGTTCTGCCACAACTTAATGTATGCAGATAACTTCTGATCCATTAAAACGAGAAGCTGAATATGGTTTTACTTTCGTTGTTTGTGAAGGGCCAACTCTGCAGATGCACCAAGCTGAAACATTCGTATTGGTAAAACGGTGAGAAGTAATCATCCGACTAGACGCTCACCTTGGGGTCAGGCCGTGGACCGCCGCAGACGACATCCCGAGCTCAGCGAGTCTCTAGAGCAGACAAAAAAAGAAATCCAGTGAATTCGGAGCTAAACGACCTTCTGCTGACAACTAAGATCTTATTTTAAAACCAGAAAAATGTTCTACTGTAGATGTTGCTTCTGTGAAAACCTTAGAAATGACATCCTAACCTTTGTAAACTAAAAAAGATTAAAAAAAAGTTACAGTACCGTGTTTCCGCTAGATTGAGGGACTATGATGTTTTAGCTTAATCTATGTTACCTAAATTGGCTCTAAATAAGATAAGTTCTCCAGACCATATTGCTGTCATTAATCAGAGCTAGTGCTTAATGTAGTTAATTACAGTTTATTAGCTTGAGTTAAGGTGGCGTATTAATCAACAGACTGAATAAAGTAAGGCAATGGCAATTTAGAGCATTTTAACTAACCGTAGCATTTTAGCTAAGTTCAGCTCACACTGCCGTTTATGTACTAGATATGGTAGTGAACATGCTAGTTTTACTACGCACCACAGCAGGCCTCTTCTGCAATTCTCACGTCTGATATTTAAATATGTTTCACGGCTAACATTTAGTGTGATAGACTTATTAGCAGTTCAGTTTCCCTCTACTCATCGTGCTCCCGTCGGAGACAAAAGCGTTCATCTCCCCGTAGCTCTTTCACCCCGAACATGATTTGAAAGGGGGATCTCTGCACCCTTGATAACTTTCACATGTAGGACAAAGCAATAATCAATGGGGGCGTCTTCTTGTGACACCATTTAAGAGAGAGTTTCAGGAAGTTCCTTCGCCGTCCCTTCAGCAGAAGCATAGAAAGAAAGAGTGCAAAGCTGCAGGGTCTTAGGAAGCAAACTTTATATGGCTGATCGGCCTGTGAGCCCCCAGCTCCCTGGGACCAACAGATGGATGGATACTTAAGTAATTAGTTTGCTAAGAGGAAACGACTTAAATTGAATCTGCAGGCTTCGTCTTGTGAATCGAAAGGAGATGACTGGGAGAGAGGGAAAGCGTCACATGTCTGCCAGGGTTGCACGTTTGAATAAGGATCTGATTGTCTTCATGCTGACATCAAATGGAATATCATTACACAAACATTTATCTGGAGCATGAAATAAAGTACATTTAAAATATAACAATCTGGAGCTAATCCACACTTTTTTTTGACCACTATGTTTTGCTTGCTGTGGAAAATCCAGACAGAACTGCTAATGTAGTAATTCATGGAGCACGTCTGCATCGACTTGGGTTTCCTTAGGAAGAAAACGTTTTAAACAAATTGGAATAATGAACTGAACGTCACTTAACTGCAGTTATTGATAAATATGATACATCTGAATGATTGGATTGAAATGACATTCGTTGCAAGGTGAAATTGAGAGGACGTGTGATCAACTGTGGCAGACAGCAATTAACTGGATTAAATTGCAAGGGAAGTTATAGCAGAACAGCAAATTGTCATTCCTATCATATCCAAATGTTAATTTTTTTTTCTTTTTTATGAAGCAGAGATCTTCCTGTAAGTTTTATGGGCACCCGCTTGGCAGGTGTGAAGGATTATTAACGAGTTATATCAAAACAGTGAGAGGCAAATGTTTTCAATTGCATTTAGGTTTGAAGCTTTAAAGGAAACGTTTTAAAAATGAAAAGTTCTTAAATCTCTATGATAAACTAATAACTAATAAAAGAGGAATTAAAAAATATGAGCATAATACATTTTAATTTAAAAATATCCCCAAATCTGTTAGCTGAATACTTACACTAGGAAAAGGACCAAGAGCTTGGTGCGAGGGGCCCCATGCTCTGGGGCCCCGGCTTGGGGGGCTGGTGACCTGGAGGTGACTATTGGCCCCCGGCAGAGTGATGCCTGCCGTGCTGCTCTGAAATGTGGGCGACACCAGGGCGAAGGCGTCGTCCAGCAGCGAGTGCATCTGCTGCCGCGCCTCCTCGATGGAGGGCTGTGGAGGCAGGTAGGGCGGCGGGGGAGGGGCGTGTCCTTGAGGGGAGGGACCTGGGCCGAGGAAGACTTCTTCTGTGGGGGAGGGACTCCTCTGAGGGGACCCGGGGCCTTGGTCAGGGTCCGACTGGATTCAAAACACAGAACATGAACATGAATCAGAGAGCTGGGACTTCAGTGGAAAGAGTTAACAACAGAGAATGTTAGAAAACTCTTAGGATGCCGATAACTTAGGTAACCATGGCGATGACCATATCAGGTGTGATATTTCATCATGTGTTTGATTTGATTTGATGACGGCATTCGTGTTCGGTGTGAGACTCCGTCCTGCTGGCTTAATACATGCAACTTCCGAACACGGTTTGTGCACTGCGTGCACTGATATTGCGATATTTGCGAAATATATTGTGCTGCACTAACGTTAACCTGCGTTTTTCTCACCATATAGGCCACGTTGTTGACCCCGGGGCACTTCCTATAAACCGCATCGCTGTCTTCAGTGATGAGGTGATCTTTGTCCGCTTCCATTACGCCTCCATTCAGCTGATCCTTAAGTCTTTGCTTTGGCGAGCGCCTGACACGACCACTGGGGAGCAAACAGACGGGTGACCACATGATGTAGAGTAATTGTGCTTCAAACATAAAAAAAAACAGAAGCTCAAACCTTTTCTTGGGCTCCATGAAGATCGAGGGAACTTGATTTTCCGGGTCCAGGATCTTATCGATTTGAGTCTGCGCCTTTTGGTAGATCCGATCCTGCTGCTTGGCGTCGCCGAGGCTGCTCACCACGTCCTCCATGGCAGGGAAATCATAGTGACCTTTCCTCTTGGCGCGCAGACGAATCTTGTTGCGATGATGTTCGATTTCTGACTTGTGCCTCAACGCTGCCTGGATCTGATGGTAATATTGAAAAACAAAGACGTTTTAAATCATTTTTTTTGGGGGGGGGGGGGGGGGGGGGGGGGTTAATGTAATAAACTAATGTAAATTAGCAAAAACGTTATACATGCTAGTGACAGTGTCCTGCACATGCATTTACTGTAGGCAGTGGAGGCTCGTGGAGATTTCTCCATGGGGGGAGTATAACTCAATAAGAGATACTAAAAAGCAAGCAAATGTATACTATGGTATCACACTTTTCAATCAATCGATTTATCCCAAAAGGGAACATAAAGATAAAATAAGATAATACTTTATTAAAATATTTTTTTATAAAAAAATAAATAATAAAAAATAATACAGTGAAAATAACAAAAATAAAACTATCTATAATAGATAAATAATGCAAACATTTTAAATATCACTATTACTATTATTTATTTACTATATTACTATATACTATAGGTAAAAAATACATAATAAAAAATTAAAATAATACTTTATTTATTTGAAATAAATAAATAAAATAACAAAAGTAAATTATAAAAATGTTACTTATTTTGTACATAAATAAAGCTATTGCTTTAAGTGACTTTACTAAATTAGATTTTTCTCGCTCTGAGTTTCTCTCCAATCATCTCCAACTTCCGCCACTCGACCTGTCAATCAGCCACACGAGGTGGTGGGAGGAGCTACAGGATGCTCCTATCTTTTACATCAAAGTGGAGCTACTGCGCATCTACACCTTTTAACAATAGTCTACGGGCATTTTTTTTTTTTTAAAGTCTTAATCAGTTCATTGGGTGAGTGGGGCGGCTCCCTCTATTGGCCAGCCGCCACTGACTGTAGGTCTACTCATCACAAGATGAGTTCCCGTCACCTCTTTGTTCATTTGGTTGGTGTCGGAGGGTTTCCCGTTGATGGCTGGGGAGTGCAGCGGTGGGACCGGCATGGGCTGCATGGCAATGAGCTGCACTTTGTTAGGGACTCTGCGGCTCAGATCTGTGGCGCGAGACATCCGATCCACATGCTCGAAGATGGAGGCTGAAGAGAGCTGCTCGTCTGCAGCAGCATGTGAAGGCGGAGGACCTGAAGAATACAGAGGAAAAAATTAGAAAAAGCGTCCTGCAGATTACAAGAAAGCAAACGTAGTGTTGCCAGTGGTGATATGAGGGTGCATGGGTTTCTATCTGCAAAAGCCACACTTTACTTCAGACAATAGCCTTAACCTTTTTCTGGGGAGGTCTATTGACTCTACGCGGTGACTGACGGCTCAGCGGACAGTGATGGATGGTGAGAATGAGCAGAGCACAAAAACAAGCAAAGACACTAAGAGGCAACACACAGACAAAAGGTGCTGGAGGTCAAACCTCAGATCCACAGAGAAACTCTTACCAATTCTATTCTTGCCTGTAAACCATGATGGAAAAAGGAAAAAAACAGAGTCTTAATGAGATCAAAGAAAGCAAAGTTGCTTTAAAAAAACCTGTACACGGGAATTACAGTTAGAGAAGCAGAGAGAGAGAAAAATACTGTTTTTAAAGTCAATAAAGGATTTTTCCTGCAGTTGTGAGGAACAGGAAACACCCTGATTACAGACGGACTGAACAAAACCAAAGACACACACAAGCTTCACACAACATCTCATTATAAAACCTTTTTCAGCAGTAAAAAAAACCTCTGTGTGTTTCTCAGTGTGAGTGTTTCTCAGTCTGTAGCCTGTGTTTGACTGGGTCTGGCGCCCAAACACTCTGAATGCTTGACTCAATCAACAAGCTGTCAGATAAAGTAACTGCAGCAAGGCTAAGTTTCCCCCTCCCCCGTCTCCTATGTGAAAACTTTCAGACCACAAGCATTAAACCTACATGATCCTTTTAGGGGGGTTTTCTGCTCCTTTCTCTCTCATCTGCTCTCAGTATGACCTTCTTGTCAATCTGTCCTGAAAGTCTGAGTTGTTCTTCATCTTTATCTCTCCGTCTCACCCAGTCAGGCTCAGTTTCCCCTCTATCCCTCTCCAAAAACTCGTCTCAGGTGATAAGTGTTGCCTCGGCCCTTGCCATTCGAAACACTTACGGGTCTGCTTGGCGTCGCTGGGCGTGGCGTGGGCCCCCAGGATCTCGTCACCTGGTTCCCGCTCACTTGAGTGCTCACTCACCACTGAGTCACCGTCTGATGGGGAGATCCTGCCCAGATAAAAAAAACACGCTTACATGAATAACACGATCCTCAAGGTCCTCCCGTAAACCGGAATTAAACCAGAGTAAAACGCCTCCTGATGACTCATTGAAAGCGATTTCTCCTGATAGATCAAACAAATATGGACCTAACTACCCCTGAATATGAGGGCTATGATTTATGTATTTCCAGCGTTTCCTCATCGTGTGCAGCTGATGCGATACAGCTGTGTGAGATCTTAGCTATTTTAGGTGGTCGTACATTTTTTGGAGTCCTGATTTACGACGTAAACACTTCAACTTCTCCCTGCTTTTAAAACTGGTATTAAATACGCCCATCAATACGTCATAAACATGTTATAAAACACACCAGCTAGAATGTCCATTTTTGTGCATGTCATTTTATGGAATACATAAATCTAATAAAGTAAAGGGACATCCCTTTCTGTATCAGTGGGGAAAATCTGCTGGATTCAAGATAACTGCAGAACTTTTCTATTTATTTTCTTAAAAGTTCTGGTATTTCAATTCAAAAACCCTAATCTGGAGTTCATACTATGTTTATCTTCCTCTGTTTCTATCCTCTGTACCTCCAGCAGCACTGACCTTTCTCGCCTTCGGCCGCTGCGGGACGCCTTCGTGGAGGAGGCGGAGGTTATGGATTTGGGCATGGGGGCCTCGCCGATCTCAGACGGACTGAGGCCACCTTTAATGGAGTGAGCGGAAGGACCGGAGCCAGAGCCTGGCGGGGCGGACTCCTGAATCACGATGACATCATCTTTGTTCTGCTGGCCAAGATGGAGCTTGGCGAAATCAAAGCCTTTCACACTGGGAGCCTGTAACTGAGGAGACGGGCGTCAGAGAGCAGAAGAAAGAGAGGATGAAGTAAAAACACAGCATGGAAAGAAAAAGGTTGAATAATACTCAACAAATATAGTTTCAAGTTATGACGATAAAATAAATATTCCGGTGAGACGGATATACCATTTTAGAGACATAATGAGGTTGACTAACTGAAAGGGTCTGCGGGAGGGACACAGACAGACATTAATGAATATAGAGAGTCTGGCAGGCAGTTAGAAACTGGGGTAAACACAGAACTGCTGGCTGTCCTGTGAGCTGGAGGTGGGTGGAGGAGTGGGGGTGAGCTTATTTCTGCGTGAAGCCCTCAGGTCTGTCCAACAACACACGGGTAAACAGAGGATGCAAGCTTTCACTGTGTGTGCTGGCAGATAATGAAGCTCTGGTCCAGCAACACTCAGATGTGGCTAAAGAAGAAAACACTTGTTCCCACAGCTTCAGAGAAAAAAAAAAGTGCGTCCAAAAAACAAGAGGTCGCTGGTGTAAAACCGCTGTGATACAGCTAATCTCAAGATAGGATTTCTCCGTATATGGTTCTGTGTGCTGGTTATTATAGAACATATATGAGGGATATCTGTATGAGACAAAGGACTGGAACAGTTGGAATGAACCGTTCTGGTCTGTTACAGGAGCTCCCTTAAAATCCTCTCCTATTGGACAAAAACTATTCATGACAGGCAGCAACACTAGTCATTAAAGGTTAAAAACATACAAATTAGCTGTAAAATAAATGTTATGCTTTTTTTCCCAAACATAAATATATATTTTTAAAAGCTCTCTATTCTGAAATGTTAAATCAAACACACTTGTTTATCTTTGCATTGGTTTTTAAACACAGGAAAAACTTGTCACTTTCTGTGTAGTTTACCACCAAAAAGCAATTTAATTAACTAAGAATTATTTTTGAATGAAATATCCTGGGTGAAAACATAAATAAATAAATAATCAAATAAAAAAATTATATATATATATATTTATAAATATATATTTATGTTTGGAAAATAAGCATATCATATATTTTACAGCTAATTTGTATGTTTTTAACCTTTAATGATTAACTGAACTGTTAAATCAAGGTAATAATACCAGTTAAATCTCAAACTGGCCCATCTGTTTTTTCACAAACCCAACTATTGACACGCCGAACTACACGTCTGCTGTTTCTTAAATAAGAGGATCTGGGATGCTAACTAGTGAACACAGCCACGACTCTCCATGGCTGCTGCTCCAAGTACCTTCTCCTTGGCTTTCAACCCTTCAGACACCTTTTTTCTCTCCTCTGTTTTTGTTCCCGATGGTTTTCCAGGCTCAGCTGTGTTCCTCTGAAGATTTTGCTCTATATATGTACGTTTCTTTATTTTGAAGTTCGCCTTTTCTTCCTCCTCCTCCTTCTTCTCTTCTTCTTCACTATCATCTTCCTCTTCCTGCTCCTCTTCTTCCTCCTCCTCCTCCTCTTCATTTTCATCACTGTTTATATTTTGTCTACCCTGGGAAAGAGCTACTGGAGTCTAAACAGAATCAATGATGGACACGATGAATGCTTCTATGTTGAAGGAGAATATTGTCATATTTTTAGAGCAGGAAACAATGAAAACCTCTAAAATCTGAACAACAACCGAATTCCATCCAATAAAAGATCGTTCAACTTTCTAGTTAAATATATTTATAAATGTATATAATTACATACACATACAGTCATGCGAGTAAATTAGAAGACCCTAAAACAAACTGTTCGTTTTGAATACATGTTTACGGATGTATTTAATGTAAAAAAGCTCCAGTGGTGTAAAAAAATTCAGACTTTGTTATAATGTAAAATGCAAATAAAAGAATTAAGACGCCCCCACGTCCGTTCACATTTAGAACAACTAAAATCCCACGTTAGTGTCTGACGTCGCCATAATAACATTAGTTTGCACTTTGAAGGACTTTTGCTGTATTTAAACCTCAAACATCTAAGGTTGGTGCTCCTCACTATTAAATTGGGATTAAACGCGATGCTGAGATCAAAAAAGCTGTCTGAAGCCTCCAGGAACACGATTCCAGCAGCCAAGGAGTCTGATAAGAGATTTAAAGAGGTCTCGATCTATAAATCGGTTTATGGCGCAGTAAATATTTTTTTAAATGGGTCATTCAAAGATAAATGGGTCATTCCGCTCAAGCAGAACTGGATCCCGCAACTCGGTAATGACCTAAAACGCACCAGGAGATTCCCAACAAATGTCCTGGGTCTAGTCAAAGCCCAAACCTCACTTAGATGCCTTGTAGGGACCTGAAACAGGACAAAGATGAAAGAAACTCCTCAAATGTCTCACAGCTGGATTAAAAAACAGAAAACCTTCTTCAGACTGACTGGTATGTTGACCAAAGCGAACAGTGGGGTGTGTCCTAATATTTTGCTCATTTTTTGTTTTATGTGAAAAAGGGTTGATTTTTGTTGCATGAGATGAATTAAATTACTTTTCTTTCCCAAAAAATAACATTAAAAAAAAAATGAAAAAAAATAAAAAAATATGGTAACGAAACAAAATCCATTCTGGGTGTCCTAATTTTTCAACATGACTCTATTCAACACTGTGAGCCACAATCACACACAGAGGTTAGACTACAAACTCTACAAACCACCAGATGCTACTCTGTACCTTCCCCCTTTTAACTTCCAGCTCCTCCCCTTTTTCCTCCTCCTCTTCTTCTTCTTCTTCTTCCTCCTCTTCCTCATACTCCCCTTCTTCATCCTCACTAAACTCACTATGCCTTTTAGTGGAAGGGAGTGGCTGGTGAAGGGAACCTCTTGATTCACTGAATGATGAGGTGGACTGAGAGAAGAGCAGTGAGGGTGAGAGACAGATGATCGTGTTGAGCAGACAAGACAAAGCAGCGTTTTAGCCACAGCCTCCGCTCCGACCTTTCACAATAAATGCATGGTTTAAATAAATAAAAAAAACAGCAAGCTGCAGCCGCAGAGTTTTTAAGAATAATGGAGTGATTCTCAGAGTAAACGTTAACGAAAGTAACAATAAAAACAAAAAACAAAAGAGGCTTTCAACCAAAACTGTACAATAAAGTAGTCAGAACAGAAATCATTTGGATGGCTGATTCACAGAATAATAGGAAAAACTGGAATTATTTCATCTTAAATACTTTAAATAAATATTTTCATTCACATGGGATTTAATTTAAACCACATGACTGATGTATAGTGCCTCATTTATGTTTTAGAAGAGGAGATGAGGGTGAAAAATAGTTAAAGCTTACAAATAAAAGAAGGAAACAGTTCAGGTCCTGAAAAGGAGGAAAGGTAATTTTTCCTTGATAGTAACATAATTAGTAGTTTAATGAGTCTCTGCAATACATTTTTTTAAAGCGCTGCTCCTCCCGTCTGAGAGAGGATGATGAATTCAAGACAGCGAGCCGTTCTGCAGTACATTTATCACTAAAGCCGATACACCAAATTAATCATCAGCTCCTTTAAATGAATAGACACATTTTTCTCCCTTGCTGGAACTTCATAATGGTAATATAATAAAGGCCATAAGCTACATAACTTGTTGTTCCTTAAATTTAATTTTTACCCTCTAATAAAATTCCTATACTATTTTGCAATGTAAAAAAAATATGGTATTTAATATTTTATTCTATTATTCTAATAATTATATTCAGTCTAAATGTAACACAATTTTAATTTTAGCATCGAGTCCATTGACAGCCCAACTTAACGGGAAACTGTTCTCCAAATCTCTAAATCCTAATGCGAAACATCTACTGTCCACAGCCCTAATCAGGCAGATTTTGTGTCAGGTTTGTTTTTGGCTCTTGTTACGCCATTGGGAAACATTATTGTTTCCTCTCAAAACGACGCAGAATAATAAAATAACTCTTCATGGTTAGCTTTCCACCAGATAAAAGTATTTATAACTTTTACATTTTAATACAAATCATTTTTCTGTTGTTTTTTTTTACATCAGAAGAAGCTTTTGAACACGCTGGGCAGAACATTTTATATCTACACCACACAGTAACAGGTAACTTTATCATTACTCAATGCAAGCCAACTTTAAGTATAATAACTGGTGCAATAAATATAATTTGCTACTAAATTACCTTTTTTGGACTAGAAAATAAGTGTTGATACGTTCAATTAATTGATGGATCATTGGATGAATGAAGGAATGAGCGTATGGATGGATGAGTAGTTGGATGGTTGAATGGACTGATAAAAGGATAGATGGAGGGTTGAATGGATTGATGGCCGAATGAATTGAAGGATGGATGTACCTTCTGCCTCTGCTGGATGGTTGACATAGCATCCGGCTGGAACTCCAGCTTCTCCGTCCGACACAGCTTCCAGTAGAGGATGGAAATGACGATGAGGACCACAAGGAGAGGAAGTACCACGCCGACAATGATCCACACGTTAGTGTTCTCAGCGTCGGCGGAGGAGGACGCCGCCTTCTCTACAGCTTCAAAACACAAGATGAAACACGCGTTACCCATCGAGACGTGGAGCACACGTTTAACCTGAGGTCTTAAGAGTTGTATTTAGATTTTATGTATTTAGATTACATTTTGTATTTAGATCTAATGACACAACAAAAGAAAATGTTAGAAACCTAGACTTGCTGTCACCCACCTTCACAATTTGAATATAATTAGTGAACCTCAGTTAGAAAGGAGACTCACGCTGAGCCAGAACGCCTTGCACCCGGTATCCCAGCACGATGGCGGCCCGTTGAAGATGCATGCTGTTAAGCAGGTTGGCGGTTCGGAATGCTGGCATCCTTTGACCATTCTGACCCTCCACGAAATACACCATCTCTGCCGGGTGGTCTGCGCCCTCCAGCCGGCTAACGCTCAAAACCTGACCAAGGGGAAAAGCGAGTATCTTCAGCATGGACTCAACAGGAACGTGAAACATAAGTATTCAATAAACAGTTACAAGTTATGTTTAAAAATATAGTAAAGCTCCTAATTCATGTATGTGAGAGGAGTTGATGTTTTTTTTTTTTTATGTGCTTCTGTTCTCTTTAGTTTGGAACTATGGCAGACCGGATTTCAAGTTTTGACAGCAGTTTCAGAAAAAAGTTAATTGTTAAATAGAGCAGATTTTATTAGGTTTTTTATTCTTTTAGCCATGTAACCATACAATGCAATCATGGCTCATAGTAACATAGTTATCTTTAGTTATTTCAGTAACTTACTTAGCTTTTTAAATCGGTAATCATCTTTCATTTTCTTATGTGTTATGATCAAACACTTTTTCTCATCTATATTTATATAAGCTTTGAGAACCTAAAGTGTATACAGTAAGCTTCATCATAAACCCTGCAGTGCAGATGTACTATGTTCATGTTTCCACTTTTAAACAGCTGGTTATATACCTCTCCAGAGGGGAACAAGCTATTCAGGGATGATGAAGCAACTCTCTAAATAAATTAACGATGGAATATCAGATGACGATCCTAATGAGCAAAGTGTCAGGATGGCTGGGGGAAAAAGTCATTATATAATGAAGAGTGCAGCTCCTCACTTTCAGTTAAACACTAACTCTGAGTATTTGAGAGTTCGTGTGACAGCAGAAACTAAAACTGGACCTACTTTAGCTGGATGCGATAAGGTCTCAGAAGAAGGTTTCTTCAAGCAGTGATAATTATTGTATGTCTGCAAATACTTTTGCGTGTTAAATGGTTTAATTAGATTTGTTCATATACTTATTGGTCTCAAACAAAGTGCCGAATATTATATTCTCCTCCCATCGATCATAAAAGCCATGTTCAAACAGACAGAGATTTAAAAGGAGGCAACAGAAGCAAAAGAGGTGGTTTAGCTGTCCAACAACTGATGGTGTCATTTAAGCCACGTTACTCTGAAGGTCGTCGCTACTGCCCAATATAAAAAGTTATTCAAAGAAGTTTGGCTCAAAATTTCTCCACAGTGGAGGGAAAACGGTGGCAAAACCGACACAACTAGTTATCATATCATATGTAATGCTATTTTAAAATGACATTATGTATTTTATTTACTCAGAAATGTTGAGGGCAACTATAGGGGTTGGACAATGAAACTGAAACACCGTATTTTAGACCACAATAATTTAGTAGTATGGTGTAGGGCAGTCCTGCCTGTGACTGATTAGTCAAAAAGCTTTTTGTAGCCTTTTGTAGGCTGTGGGAACAGTCGTCCCCCCAGAGGCCAGGACAGGCGGCACCATGCGGCCTGAGGGTTGTTGGCTGACGGCAGGACGGTATTCTCAACGGCAACTGGCCTATTGGCCAACCCAGTCCACGGATGCATGTGTCTTACCGACAATGTTCCAAGGGTACAGATTGCAGTCCTGCTGACGGCCTCCTACCCCATCAGGGTTGATAGTGACCATAGTGGGGGTTCCTCCACGAGCCGCTGGCAGAGGGGTTCTTCTCGACCTATTTTCTGACCCCAAAGAGGGACGGGTCCATCTGTCCAGGAGAATGGTTTCTATCCATAGACCTCAAGGATGCATACTTCCATGTCCCGATCCACCCGGACAACCGGAAGTATCTGCTGTTCGCCTTTCAGGGTGTGGTGTACTAGTTCGTGGTTCTGCCGTTCGGACTTTCCGTAGCCCCTCGGATTTTCACCAGATGCGTGAAGGCGGTCTTAAGCCCTCTGTGCCTGTCGGGCTTGATTATCTTGCCGTATCTGGACGACTGGCTCTTCTGTGCCCTTCCTCTGGAGACATGTTCCTGGCCCCGTCTCGGGTCCTGGCCCATGTCAGAGCGCTGCTGATGGAAATGAACCTTCTGAAGAGTTCTCTGACCCCCCCCCCCCTCACAGTGGGTGGACTTTATCGGCATGGCCTTGGATTCTGTGGCCATGGTGCAACAGCTGACTACGGACAGGGTAGGCAGGATTTTGTCCCTGCTCCAATCCTTTCCAGTAGATGCGACACCGCCTGTCCGACTGTGGACAGGCGGTGGATAAAATAAGACATAAAATAAACTAAAATAATATAACAGAACAATAAAATAATATAATAAATAAAGTAAGTCAAAATAAAATAAGACAATCAGATAAAACAGTAAAAGACACATAGAACCATACCACTCATACAGTGTTAAAAGCCAAAGATTAAAAGTGGGCCTTTAAAATGCCTTTGGTGTCTAAAAACCGATGTAGTTGGGCAAGGACAGATTTCTCTAAAATCTTGGAAACCAGCATGTTGGCACAATATTCAACATCTGACCACCTGTTTGTGTGCTATGGCGGGCGGACCAAGGGTCGCGCCCTTACTAAGCACAGACTGTTGCATTGGGTCATTGAGGCCATCGCGCTGGCTTATGAGTCTGTGGGGACAAGTGCTCCTTCTGGTGTTGTTTGCCATTGGACCAGGAGTGTGTCTATGTCCTGGGCGGCAATGAGGGGCGTGCCACTGGGGTATATCTGTGCGGCCGCGTCATGGGCAACGCCATGCGTCGGCTGTCCCGCCTCTAGCTGTGGTTTCTTGAGAGGTGGTGAGTACTGCGTTCCTCAAAATCAGTGAAAGTTTTACATACCTGGAACACCAGTCTGTTTAGCAGCAGCTGTCTGCTTTTCTAAAAAAAACGTCTAATATCCATTGATATCCGCAAGCCTGGATTAAGAAGTCAGAGGCCCTTGAGCCAGACTATAAGAGGCCCTCAAACACACACTGACACAGCTGATCAACCACAGAGCTGCCAGCACCCATACATACTTGTACATCAACTAAAAAAAACCCCAGACCACTTAGTTTACTAGTGCACAAATGTGCGCATAGTTGTTGGAAACTCCTGGACAGGATTTACACTGAATGGCGACAGCTTATACTGATTCAGAGTGATTAGGTCACATGACCTGGGAGCTATTGAAGAAAATTCTGTATTTTTACAGTAAAAATTTATAAAAAAAAAAATCTAATGGTTTAAAAACAGATGTCTAATTTGTAACATCTAGAAGAACAATCTAGCACAGGTTTTTATTATGGAGGTCAAGTGACCTGGTAGCTTTTGAAATATGCCAGTAATTTACAGTAAAAATCTATAAAAAATATGAAATCGGTTAAACTTGGATAAAAGCAAGTTTGCCTTATCTGTGCCATCCTATAGAATAATTCCAGTATAGTTATGTAATGCTGTTTTTGGGTCAGAGGTCAGGTGTCCAATGAATGGAAGTCAAGTCCAAACCATGACAGAAAAACCTTACTCTGGTGTGTGTGTGTGTGTTTGGTCTTGTTTTGTGCTGCATTGTGGGGACCATTGCTGGAACAAACACCTTGTAGGGACCAAAACCTGGTTCTTAAGAGGACAAATGCTGTTTGTGGATTAAGTTTATGACAATGTTGTTCATAGAGTTATGGTTAGATTTAGGATTAGGCATGAACTGGTATTGGTTAGGGTTAGGCTCAGAGGTCAGGTTTAGGCTATAAATATTTATGACAAATGAAAGAAAGTCAATGAAAAGTCCCCGCGAGGATAGAGAAACCTAACATGTGTGTTTGACTGTAATCTCCCTCTCTGTGCTGTCTGTATAACCAGAAATCCTAAAGCTAACGTCATGTCTGGGCTGCCAGGAAAAATAAGTGCCGGGCAGGCGACCTCATGCAGAGTCAGTTCTAGTGCGTGCACAGTTATTAGAGTGGAAAGAGGTCAGAGAGAATGCGTGCAAGTTTGCCCAACCCCCCCTCTAGCATCCTCTTTTATCTGCTTAGGACGCCTCATCAGGTATTTTCATGGGTGACAACGCTACGTCTAATCTGTCCTGATGGATCTGGGAGTCTGTGTGACATACAGGATGTGAATCAGTGTTCAATGAGAAATGCCAACGCTGAGTTTTAGTAACGCTACAGTCATTAGGGATAACACGTTTTCAAAAGTATGTATTGTTTAACAAGTTAAAAATAATACATGTATTTCAGGTTGTAAAAAACCTTTTGAAATAAGAAAAAGGCTGCCAGATTGTATTTGAAATGTTTCTTTAACCTAATTCAGTTACTGGGTTGACTTAATATCAATTTGAAGCAGAAGTGACAGAAAAAGTTACGTTGATATTATTGCTCTGACAGACCCAATGTTTAACCTCCCCATTATGAACTCAGCTATCATGGGGTCAAATAAAATATGTATCCCTCAAAACAGGTCTCCGTTATTTCCATTTAAAGCGTCCACTGCTTCTTTGTTGCTTTAATATTTCACTTCTCTACTACATCTTTTAAATCCCATCCCATTAAAGCCACCACTTTACAAAAATAGACGACTCCTAATCAACTCAAACAAAGGATAAAGACTGGGAAAGAGACCAAATAAATAATTTATCTGCCATTAGCAGGTCTGTGGCTCCCAGAACCTGGAGAGTGAAGAAACCAGGAGAAGCCACAGAAATCTGAACCCCTTTCGGTGGAGGGTGACCTATCTCTAGGGTAAATGGGATGCTGTTGCCATGGAGAAAAAAAGCCACATCCTGCCCCCTTCAGAGATGAGATGAGCAGGTGCAGAGGAGACCCACAAAAGCTAAAGCTTGATTAGTAAAGCACTAAGGTTTTCACTGGTTACTGCAGCTCGCATAATGGGTGGTCTGTACTCGGTCCCAGCATTTAGAGTCTACCATTTATGATGCTATTAGAGGTAAAGAAAGAGACGATCCTAAAATATTTTGGTGGATTTAGATCTCTGTTATCGTACAACTCCAGGTTCAGGGACAAACTGTTATGCTTGTACTTGTGACTGGAGGAGTACACACAAAACTGCGAGGAACAGTGGCGCAATTAACAAAGAAAACGCAGAGCTTAAACACTGAGAAAGATATTTTGAATGAGAAACCAGATGGATTGATCAGCAGTGAGGGAAAAACAGAAGAAAGACCGTAAAACAAAATCTTTATCATTATTTGGGACAGATCACACAAAGTATTAAAAATTAAAAATCTGCTAATGCATAGTTTTACTATTATTGCCTATTGTTCTCCCATCATTATAGGACAAATAATAAGTCTGCACATTACTTAGACCTCTCAGTGGAATTTGTAGACTTTTAATATAAGCCGTGTAAAGAGTAAGCACTGTGGGGGGATGAAATTATGGGAACAGGAGCTTCTCACAAACCCAAGTAGCTCAGCACGACTGCAGAAGGAGGAGGTACCCCCTCCGTTTCAGTGGAAGTCATTTGAAGGAACAGCATTTTTTAAGGTGGCCAGAGTTCACACAGCAGTTTAATGATAAGTAGATGTTGTAATTGGCACAATTAAAAAACTGAAGGTCGAAAGGGACGTTACCTGTACACTATTGTTACCAACAGTAGTCGCTCTTTTGATCCGCCTGGCTTGTCCCATAGCTTCCCCAAGCAATATGGCAACTCTGCGCTCCATGCTAGGCTGAAACGTCCGTTCGTTCATTTTCTTGTCCAGAAGACCCAGGATAACTATAAACACAGCAATCATAAGTCATTTAAATCACAAAAGTTTTCTATTTGGAGACCGAGCAAGAAACAGGAACAATTTTACCTGTTCTAACCCAGGAGGAGCGAAGCAGGTGGCTGGTGTTCAGCGCTGGATAATGGAGAGCTAAAGAAAAAAGAATAAGCCTTAAAAAAACAAAAAACAGTCATCCAGGTGGGAATAAAAGGATTTTTACTGGATTATAAAGACATGTAACCCTATAGTACTCACGTTCAGCAATCTGCAGCACAGGGAAACCAATGTAGTAGCTAAATTCTACCACCGTGAGCTCCATCAGTGCGTTGCTGACCTCCGACCCCAATAGATAACCCCTTGAACCACTGACAGTGAAGGTGACATGTACTGGCTGCCTTACAAATTGCTGTTCCCCGTGTTTGTTTGCAGCCGTGGTGATGTTTAGAATCTGAAACGAGCAACAACATGCCTCAAAAACGGTGAGTCCAACCACAACCGTTCATGGCAAAGGAGATTTTGAATTTTAAAGGGTAACGGAAAGTTCCCATTATAACAGCAGTCACTTTTAGAAACAGAAAGGAACCAGTACCAGTATGGATAAAAATAGTTAGAAAGTTGTGCTCCTGTGTGTGTTTTAGTAAGTTCACAACTAAAGAAAATCCTTTATACATGTATCCTGAAAAGCTCAAAGAAAGCAGAGAGTAAATTACTGACTGACAAGGGACAGTTGTTCAATAAATGTGAACAATTTTAAAAGACCATTACTACAAATGTACATTATTATCAGCTTAGACTGCTAATATTTGAACAAACAAGTCGAGCTTCCTTTCAAAGTTGGATCTGGTATTAGGTTGTTTTGAAATCTTTCCCCCCGTGATGCACAGCAATTTATTCAGCCGACGTTTTTTATTATCAATGATGCTAACCGGATGCTAACAATCATATCCTAAATGATAACTTACATTGATGGTGAAGTTGGTTGACTCCTTTGACCGGCGGCACACTTCCGCAAAAGCCATCATCAAACCTTTCTCAATGCTCTCAAAGAAGCTGCAGTAGCGCATGTCTATGTCGCCTGGCACAAACTGCAACACTGCACACAGAGAAGTTGCAGATAGGGTTTAAAACATATCTACAATGAATGTCTACAGCAGCATCAGAAGACGAATTAAAGAGATGAAACCTGTGTGGACTTGATATTTCCGGTCTGGTGCCGCTAAGTTTGAGGACACATACAGGAAGCGCTGGCTGGACCTTCGCAGAGCGTTGATGACAGATATCGCTGTGTACACGACGGGACCTGACACGACCCGGAAGAGAAACTGTGGTGGGGGACTAACAACCTATACAGGCAAAAATACAAATAAAATCACTTTGCCTGCTGTAAAAAAGTATTTAGGTCCTAAGAGGTTAAAGTCAGAAAAAGACAACCTGAATAGAAATAATAAACAGATTTAAATTATTAAGTCCTTCAAGTTATGTATTATATGTAATTGGAAAATGGAAATAATGCACAATGAGAAAATAACATGCATGTCAAGCCAAGTCAAGTAAATATTACTGTTACCTGCAGCTCCACTGACTTGTTAAATTCCACTTTTAGAATATTTCTGACTTGAGATTTGGAAAATCCAACAGTCACCCTAGAAGGAAAACCTTGCACAAAACAGAGGTTTGTGTTTTGGCATCTCATTTGTGGACATTCAGTTAAAACCTTTACAGATTAAAGACAGACTGGGTTAAAACAAACTTCACACTTACCAATCTTTGTTAAGTAAGCAGGCCGGTCAACTTTGCACATGTACTGCCTTGATGTAGTTAATGTAGGATTGGTTGTGCTGTTGGTAGTAGCAATGATGCTGACACTGGTTGGGCTTTCAGCAGAGGTTTCCTTCGTAGCTTGATGAGGAGTATTTGTGGAAGCTGGCCTTTTTGTTGCAGTAGAAATTGTGATAATTTCACTTGTTGCTGGGAACGAGGTCATTGTGGATAGGTTGTCAGCTCCATCTTCATTCATGCTCTGATTTCCAAAAACAACGGGAGGAACCCCGGTAACATTTTGAGATGTGGATCCAGTTGAAACTACAGTCATATTGACAGTTTGTTGGGTCGTAAACGAGTCTCGGGGCATTAGTTCAGTTGTAACAGTGGTGGTGTTTTCTGGGTCCTCAGCAGTAGGTGGAGGGAAGGCTGCAGTTCCATTTATGACAGAATTACTAAGTGTAGGACTGTCATCAAAGGAATCCGTAACAAACCAATGGATATTTGTTAGGGAAGATGACACTAAATCCTCTGGTAATAGAGGTGTTGCACTTGGCTGTAAAACCTCTGTCATTGCGGTATCCACGTCTACAGTGAGCGTACTTGTGACTGAGCCTGCAGTGGAAAAAGGGCCATCCCATACAGAGGAGGAGGAATCAAACGTGAAGTTCGGAACGATGGACGGATCCAGAAAAGGCTCAGAAGCATTGCTCAGCTGGAACGTGATCTCTGTGGTTTCTGCTTTGGGTGATTCATAATGAGGCCCAAACCATGACAGGTCACTGGAGGACTCCGCCTCTATCAGATCAGTATCAGTGGTTAAGTCGGTGATGGCTGGGGTCGTTGTAGAATCCACAGACACTTCAGTGATATTATGCCTGTGCTCTGCTCCAGTTTCTCCTGCAGCGCTGTCCTTTTTTAACTGGGTGGTGTAATACTCTAAGCTGTTCATGTCAGGTAAGAGGACGACTGTTGGTCGAACTGTGAAGGAATTTCCCCAATCTGTGTCTGACATGTCAGGTAAATCAGTGGCAGGCACGGGTGTCGGCATCAGAAAAGAGGGAGGCTTTGTAGAAAGTGAGGAAGGATGAAGGGATTGAATTGGAGTAACAGTGAGGTATGCTGTCATGAGGCTGGGAGAAGATAAGAAAAAACCAGCGTGTCTGGACGAAGGCGATATGCCTACTCTGGAAGGAAAGGACGTGTCGTAGACTTCTGTGTCGTCCTCCATATTATACTGGTCAGAGAGCACCTTAGTAACCAAGGCCTTATCGTCATAGTCTGTGTTAAAGGAGTACATAGTTTCCAAGTAGTCTCCAGAACCCCAGTCCACATCCATGGTGTTGGAAGGGTAAAAGGCTTCTGAAGGCAGCAGATTGGATTCATAAAAAAATGAGGAACGGGAGGGGTTGAAGAAAGGCACGTGGTAACGAGGAGCCATGACCTCATCTAAGTTAGGTAGCGTGTTAATATCATGTTCAGGTTTGTTCTGCACCTTTTGGCTATCAGAGGAATCGGGCACAGACTCAGACAGTTTAGGAGTTGCAAGAGGCAGGTCAGCTGCTGAGGTCATGGCTGACTGCATTTGTTCTGATGTCCCATTCTGCACCCAGCTTAGAGTTGTTTCTTCTTCGTACTCAAGATCTTCATCAGGTTTTCCTTTTGTCAAAGCATAAGGACTTAATGTTGTCACTGATGCATTAGACAGGGGAAGTTGCTTCCAACTCTTAGAATACGCAGAAAAATCATATTCCTGTTTTTCAGGAGTAGTCCTAAATAAACCTGAAGCAAACCTCTGAACAAGTCTAGTAGGGCTTAATGATGGACTTGTCTGAGCACCTGTGTCCTGTACATAGGCATTCCTTGGCACTACAGATTTAGTGTTTTCCTTTGCATTGTGCCCTGATTTAAAAAGATTGCTGTCAGCAGTTCCTGCTTTGGTATCGGGCTCAGTAATGGAGAGCAGGGCACCAGGTGACTCTGGGCTCTTGGTGGTAGTATAATGTGAGTCTGGTAAGGCTGATGGTGATGATCCATTTGTCTTTGGGACGTGTCCAAGAACGTCCACAGGGTAGTTGTTCGAGTCTCGCACAGACTCACCTGCATAAGAACAGAGATCCAGTTTAGAGGCACATAAGAGGAAAGTAAAACTTTTGAGTGCCGGAACATTGTTAAAGTTATGGAAACATGTTCATTTATTGACCAAAGCATGTCCCAAAGAAGGTAGATTGACACATTCAAATATGAGAAATAAATGAAATACATTTAGTTGCATCTGGTAATAGTTTGCCTGCTAAGGCTTGATTAAGTTTTGATCCTTGGAGAATTAAAGATTTCTAACACCCAGTAAAGCCCAAGTCATTTTTGGTATTTTCTAGGAGAGTTGTGAAAATATTTTCTTCTTTTTATGACAAAACAACAAAACGTATCAAAAGATGAAATTGATCTATATTTCTAACAATCTTCTGGCAAGAGTAGAAGACTGAGTGTAGACCACCAGATAAAGATGAGCAAAAGCAAAAACAGATCAGCTCCAAACAATAAAAAACTTTGTGACTCAAAAGAAAAAGATCTACTTACTTGTAATGTGTACCTCCTTCTATATAATGTTTATAACAATTCTGTGAAACATTAAGTAAGCCAAGTTAAATGGCAAAAACTTGAATCGAAAATATATTTTAGTTTTTTATTTACATATGCATCAAGCATGTGAAAAATTCTAAACACATAAAATAATCATTCCAGAATTAAGTTGTTCCGAAATTGTTAGGGATGTCCCAACACAACTTTTTATTTCCGCTACGATATGGACAATTTTACCGATACTGATATTGACCTAATTATATTAGCATGAATAGTTACATAAATATTACACTTTCTTCAAATGTTGAAAGTTGGAGTAGTGATATTGGAGATTTTAGATGTAGGTCGATATAATCCAATATTGGCTTGGGGCACCCTAAATATCAAGTAAACATTTGGTAAAAAGTATATAATCTTATTAATTTGTATCACGAGAAAGAATGAATAATGAGTAAACATTTCCCGGACTAGGACTAAAAAAAAGTCGGCCCTGGACTTTTTGGTGCAAACTAGCCAACCACAATCCGCGCACAGATACTATGCCAACTTGGTCCATTAATGTACTTTACAGAGAACCACAAAAGACCTTAATAACATACTATACTGAATATAGTCTGGAGCATTGGATAAAAATAAATATAACACACTATATGTCCAGCACTTCCTCTTTAAGAAGGATACTGGAGGAAGGATTTAAGATGCAAAATAGAGCTCCCTGTGAAACAAAATTTGTTATTAATATCCATTCAAGTTGTCAAGTGTTGACTAAAATAAATTTATAAATAGATAGCCAAGAAAAGAGTGCATTGCTCTTACAGGGAGGATACTGGCTAAAGTACACGAGGTCACTTGAAGACAACTGTAGGTACCTCACAAAGCACACACTACAAATATAAAGCTCTCCTCAGCCCGGTGAAAGACAGACATTATTTTTTGTGATTTGTACTAATTAACGGATTACTTAAAATATAACTGGACAGGTGAACTAATCAATAGGTGGGCTTGGGGTCTCTGTTGAGAGAGATGATGTAGTGGACACAAACCTGGACGTGAAAAGTAAAAAAATTGTACGGAATAAGTTTGAACAACCCTAATATAAGTGCAGGTGTTTAATTGTAATAGTAGTTGATCAGAGTTTCATTCGTTTTAACTGTATAATGTGTAATTGTGTCCTTGTCTCTTATTTTATGTAATTTAATCAGAAAATTTCTATACATAAGTGTTTGAAAAAAGAAAATAAAGAAGAATAAAACCATAAACACTGATGAACTATTAGTTATTAAGTATTAATACACTTGAAGAAAGTGTATTAATACTTAAAACACTTCGGTGAACTGATTTGTAAGAATAAAAATTGTTAAAAAGCAGACTATAAGATGGTGGATTAGTAATCAGTATATCATTTTCCAATCAATAAAGTATTATATTACATTACATATTATTTTCCAACACTTTAGAACTGGACTAACACCAAATGCTATTTTTTATGTCAAGTAAAGTTCAGGGAGTGTTTCTTAGATAGCACCAGGCCAGGACTCACCACCACCATTCTCCTGTTTTTCCTCCTGGACCACCATGGCCGAGGGAGCCTCACTTTCACTGTCTGACCTCCTGAGAGGGATATGGTGCATCCAAAGCCCTGGAGGCGGAGGCTGCAGTCCCCGTGGCACCAAACATTTTGTTTATATTTCTGCTCTAAGCTGTATCAGGTAAGGGGGTCTGGAAAATGTGTGGGCGGGACTACTGTGCCTATCATAGGGCCGCTGGGCGTTACGTTTCCAGAAAAGCACGTTTGGAGCATTAACCAGTGTTATGGGTTTTTACATATAAATTATTATTTTTTTTAACTCACAGACTGCCGGCCCATTACTGATCGGCCCACTGCCAAAATTCCCGCTACTCCCTATCGTCATTCTGCCCCTGATGATAAACAGGGACATAAGTATGTGTACCAATTTGAAACCGAAAGACTTTACTTTCTGCATTACATAAATGCACACATCAAACATATTTTCCTTTTGGAACAGCCTCAGTAGCACTCTAATTTGGACATGTTAAAAACAGCTTTTCCGACAGGAAATCATTCATAAATAACTCAAGACATGTTATAAGCATTTTTACCATACTTTTTATGTGGATAAGCTCATCATGGTTATGCGATGATTTAGCATTTGTTTCTGTTGGAGATAAAATCATGGCTTTGAAACAAATTGCAGAATGACGGCATTGCACACAAAGAACTTTAAAGCCACCAATTTCATTTCTAGATTTAATTTCTATTCAAATTCAACCCAATATCTCCTGAAAACATTACTGCTCTCTGTATTTAACAGAACCTGCAGCGAGTTTGATTAAGAAGAAACCTTTAATACTAACAGTAGAAAGCAGCTCACCTAGAAAACTTCCACAGTATCATCATAACTTCACTTTATAGAATCAGACGGCGTCTGGCTCTGTCCAAAAGAAAACTCCCTGTGTTAATTACAACCTACATTGGTAACCTAATCAAGTCGGCATGCCGCATTACCATAACGCACCTGGAAGAATTTGGGAAACATTCAGCGTTTCTGTCCAGACTCTTTGCTGCTGTGCCAAGTGTATGAAAGCAGAACACAGAAGGATATACACACACAATCATTGTTGCTCTATGTTCGCAAGGACTTTCCTTGATTTCTAATCATTTTTACAGTGTAATGCTGATCCTCACCCAAAGCCTATTACCTGTAAACACCCAACCCCGTAACACAACCTAAAGTCTAATCACAACTGAAACCTAAATCCTACTTCCAAAATATCCCCTTCTCTTCATGAGAATGGGATATTGGCCTCAAAAGGAGCGCTTGGTTCCCACATTGTAGTACATGTTATGGAAATGGTCCCTACAATGTCCAAAATACAAGGGAACACACAAACCAATGCACAGAGAATGGTTTGTATTTTTACCCATACTACTACTTTGAATTGATCTCCACTAATTCTAACAACTGTATTTCTGTCTAACCCAAACAGTTACTATAAAGCTAATCATTACCAGTATATTCCTAAACCTATTCACCAAAACTTTACTTACCCATACCTCTAAACCTATCCTTTAATCATAAAAGAGAGAGTCCATCCCATTTGGCCTAGGTTTCCATACGGCCCATCTGTCTTCAGAGTACTAGAGAAGATGTTCCTCTATCATTGTGGGGACTTTCCATTGACGTCCATTCATCTGTCAAGAATTTCTATAGCCTTAACCGGGCCCTAACCAGCACATGCCTAACACTAATTCCAACCCTAACTCAATTCACACTATAGTGCTAGACCTGACCCCTAACCCTAAAACAGCAGTTATACACATGGGAACCAGGATTTGGTCACCACAAGGAGCACTTGGTCCCCACAAAAATACCCACAATGTTGCATGGCCACAACACACATACACATATGGTACATGATCATGTAATTAACCTTCAAAATACCAACGCATATAAGTGAGAATAGGATCAGCTAACCTGCGTTAAACACAGAATGGAAGCACCTACACCTCTACCACATACCTTTGTGGTACTGTTATCTTTATATAGCCTCATCAATTGTGCGTGGACAAGTGGTCGTTCCTGGGGCTTGATGTTACAAATGCTATGTTGATTACATTGGTTTTGTTCTGAATGCTTAAAATTCAAAGAAAGAGGGTCACCCTCAAGTTTTCTGTAGTAGATTTCTGAGGTCAAACTTCCGTCATTTAAAACACAATTTAAACATTTCCTTAGCAGTCACAACTACAACTGGGTGAGGTGACGACTAAATGAACAAAAATAGCAGCCTAAATGCCCAAATTAGATAAATGTGATTACTGGGAGGCAACTTATGACTTTACTGTCATACAACTTATTACTGCAAAATACAAAGAGAATCAATCCTATTCTTAATACTTAAGCAAACAGTGGCTAATGCTAGAATGCTAATCTTAGTTAATGAGTCAAAGCTTAGTGTAGCAAACAGAAAGCAGGTATTAAGAGAGTGCTCAGCTAGGACATTACTGTGGGCAAAATATGATGAAAGTCTCAAAGGAAACACGGCTGCACCACCTGCTCCCTGAAACAGGAGACGGTTCCAGTTGGTTGGCTGCTCATTGACAGGCTGGTCCATGAAACTAAACACCGAGGCCCATACCTGTAGACACTGCAAGACATCAGGTCCTCACCCACAAAATCTAGTGTAAATAAGTGGACCAATCAGGCCGGTCAAAAGACACAAAACTATAGACTATTAAACTAAAGATTGACCTGTATTGACTAAATTGTTTAAAAAATAATTCCTTTTGACTACTACCCAATTATAGATATGAATAATCTGTCATTAGTAAATGGATCAGAACCACAGGCCTTTAAGGTAGTTGTAATTGAACCTTTACTTAAGAAACCTTCTGTTGACCAAGAGGGGTTAATAATTTACAGACCAATATGAAATCTTCCTTTTTTATCTTAAAGCCTTGAAAACAATTGTTGCTAATCACCTGAGTGAGGGTCCAAGCAAAAATAACCTGTTTCAGTCAGGTTTCAAAGTTCAACATAGCACTGAGACAACTCTCCTCAAAGTCATTAATAATATTCGCATGGCCTCAGATAATGGACTTGTGTCTGTTTTGGTTCTGTTCAATCTGATAGTGATGCTTTTGACACAGTCGATCACAATATCCTCATAGAAAGGCTCGAAAATATTGTAGGGATCAAGGGAACAAACAGCACTAGGCTGGTTTGAATCCTATTTGTCTAATAGATACGAGTTTGTTCATCTAAACGTAAAATCCTCTACAAATTGTAAGGTTACTTCTGGAGTACCACATGGTTCTTTACTTGGCTCAATTCTATGTACTATATATATGTTTCCTACTGGTATAATCATCAGACAAAATAGTGTAAATTCTAACCGTTATGCTGCTGATACTCAAATATTTTTATCCATAAATCCTGATTATAAAAAGTTAAATTGATTACAGACAAGTATTGAAAGCTTAGAAGCTGTTTGGACCAGACTATTGTAACTCTTTACTAGCAGCGAAAAATTTAATGAAATGAAAAGTCTTCAGTTGGCCCAGAATGCTGCAGAAAGAGTTCTGATAAAACTTAAAAAGAGAGATCATATCTATTTTAGGATAATCTGACCCCTTCTCACTCTGCAAATTTCTTCTTCTGTTGTCCAATCTACTTTAGCATATGCAGTTATTTCAACTGGTAACTTTCAGTTTTTTTCTCTGTTTTCTTCTCTCCATAATAGCTACACCTTGTCTGGCGTTCTGTTAGCTGAGACAGCTTCTTAGAGGAAGGCATCAACTGGTGGTTCTGCTAGCATTGTGCTACAACTGCTGCTATAATCTTTTCTTTTTCAGTTTTGTCCGCATGCATTTTTGTCTTCACGGCAGACAGTCGCTTGTACTGAGCCAGGTTCGGCTGAAAGATTCTTCTTGGGAAAGGGGAGTTTTTTTTAGGACATTTTTCACCAACAATTTATGAAAAAGTTAAGAGGGCGCTACTGAATCCTGAGTGAGTCAAAAAAAAAGTGGTGGTACTGCATACTGACATACTGGGAGACAGAAGGACGTGTTTCTTTTGTAGTAACGCTCACTAGCTACAACTCCACACATGGTTCTGTTTTCTGCCCAGCCCCTTGCGTGACTGGCTCCTTTCAGCTGGCAGCAGTCACCAACTCGGAGCGGAGACAATCAAGAAACATTGAGCCGCTGACCTTTGGTTCATCAGCAAAGCTTTTAAGATGGGAAAGATTGCATTGTTGTTATTGTTATTGCATTGTTGCATTGAGCTTCAGCAGAGACCAGGGTCTCTGCTGAAGCTCAGGCAGAGGACAGCTGCATTCCAGTGAGGAATAAACAAACTTTACTGTAGCTGATATCAAGCAAAGAAAGAAAAAGGGACGATTTCAACAATTGAAAAAGTAAATCAGGAGAAGTTGACGCAAGTTTTATATGGTCTGATTTTGATTCAGACAAATGTATACCTGGAAATTGAGACCTGACCAACAAGCCATAAAATATTCACGTGACCCTTCTTTTACTTTCCTTAGGGGATACTTTTCAGATAAGGGATTGGGGAGTTGAGGAAATAGGGTAGTGGCATACGGGGGAGGGGAAGAAACAGACAAGGAGCCCAGAGCTACAGGGCACAGCTGACTTTCTTCAACTGTTCTCCTGTTATCCTCAGAATAGCAGATCTAAAAACTTTATATAAAGTTCCAGAACAAAAGCAGCAGTTCCTCCAATAGAGGATCGCAACGCAGATCTAGAATTGAACATAAAAAATTCAACCCTGGCTTCCTTCAGAAAACAAGATGGCCACTCTTCTCCACGTTGTCTCAGTCCTCCCACCATCTCAGTCCAGCTTCCTTTGTCTGCCGAGTTCAGTAAAGACCTCCAGGCATCTGAAAGGAAGCTTTCAGCCTTTCCAGGAGAGGTTTCAGAGATGGTGAAGCGAAGAGCTGACCGGTAGGTTTGTAATGCAGGGAGCAGCAAAACAAAATGTTTTGGCCTAGAGGAGCTCAAAAGGAGGTCGCATATGTTTGCACTCAGAACAAAAAGGCCTCAAGAAACGGCTGAAAGGCTGTTGGCATTCAGCGGAGCTCCTCAGACCTCGTGTCCACAGGTTCAAAACTAATTTCTAAATAACGCCGAAGGTCCAAAAACACTTTTTTAAAGCTTCTTTTCAACTCAGAACTGACGGTGTTTCAGTTTTCTTCACACCACATTAATTCATAACAAACAGTTTGATTTTAACTTAAATTTCAAATAAACTCTCATAGTTCAATTACTTTTTATTCCCCAATTAAATAAGTCAATTTGCGCTACTGCTCCAAAAAGAAACATGCCGGTATTTTATAAAGGTTTTGCAAGCTGAACTGGTCTGATTGACAAACTCCTTTAACTGAGCTTTGGTTTCGTTTCTTCTGAATCTTAGAAGCTTGAGGACAGAGAGGGGCTGCACAGAAATGCAGAGGGTTACACTGCTGCCATGCAGCAAGAAGGTCCTGGGTTCGAATCCCAGTCTGATGTTTGCCTTTTCTCCGTGTGCATGGATGGGTTTTCCCAGGAACTCCAGCTTCCTCACACTATGCAAAAACTCGATTGTTAGGTGAAATGGTCTCTCTAAAATCTCGTTAGCTTTGGGAATGTGTCTCTGTGTTACCAAATTAAGCACACAGACTATTGTACAATAATTATTGGGGCATTTAATCTTTTTTTGTAACCAATTAAATTAGCAGAAATTATTTTAGGGGCATTTTCTGAGTTCCAACATTTGAGACAAATTAAACGCAGTAAAAATATAAGCCTACTTTTATTTCCATAATCACCATTCCACCATTTGATGACAAAAGTCAGTGACTGGCCAAAAGAAAAGTTTGTCATGAATTGAATTTTGGAAAGAATACAACTTGCACTAAATCTGTGAAGCAAGTCTTTATTATGTAAAATCTGAAAAAGAGTTAATAAAACGTAACTCTGTGGGTTGAAACAAACCCCTAGTGGACTGTTCATTTCTCCTATTTATTAGGTCGTAGTTGTGAAAGCTGGAAACTACAGGAGAAAATTGGCTTGTAAAAAACAAACAATGGTACAGATAATTGTTCGCACATGTTCATTCAGAAGCCCCGCCCACCGCCGCAGGGCATAGCTATCAAAACATTAAAAATAAAAAACAAACAAGACGGGAAGCTTTGCACCATAGTGCTTGGTAGGGATATGGTGAAACACGAGCAGGCATGAATCCTGATGATCCTACGTGGCCCTTCTGGTGCCACCCAACGCCTCCTGACTATCAGTCCAGCTTCTCCTGGGTCAGCTGCTGGCCAGCCTCAAAATCATGGCTGAGGTCAAGCGGTGGGCCGCTGAGTACAACGTTACCCGCTGTTTGGCTTCTGATAGGTTCTACACATTGATCTGTAGCTCCTTCTGGCTCTAATGAACAATGAATGGATATATTGTGATCCCAAACAGATCAGATTTCAGCCGCTGACGGACTTTGCGAGTAATTAGACGAGACTTTGCTGCTGCTGAGCTTCAGTGCACCGATCTGTCCACCAATACAGCGCAGAGAGGCGAAAGCAGCTGCTGAAATGAAAGTTAAAGGGCTCTTTATGGTTTTGACAAACAAATAACTAATCTAGTGCTAAGATCATCTCAATTGTGTGTATTTATGCTTAATAGATTAGTTGTTTGTCTCATTAAAATCAAGTTGGTTTTCTTGATTTTAGCTATTTGCATGCATCAGTGGTCCCAAACTGCCGCAACTAATAGGGTATAATTGTCTTATAGTTAAAAAAACATTGCAATAAATGCAAAACTTGTATTTAGTATTTAGCTGAGGTCCATCCCCCCATAGCTATTTAACCTATTGTTTACATCACTGTTAAATACTTTTACACCAATTTATAGGTTTCCTAAACATGTAAATCAGGAGAACCCAATACGTCAATAGTGATTGACCGGTCGATCGCGGAGGAGTCCGGGTCGATCGCAAGGCATTAAAGGCGGATCTGTACTGGGAGAGAAGCATGTCCGGTTCTGGAATCTCTGCTTTGCTTTATGCAGACGATGCCATTCTCTTGGTGCCTACATGCCAGAACCTTCAACATCCATTGCAACAGTTTGCAACTGTGAAGCATCGGGATCAGAATCGCCTCCTCAACCTAACCACATGGTTCTGGACTGGAAATAAGGAGACTGCTCCCCACGGAGGTCAGTTCTGGCTTTTAGTGAGTGACTTATAGCATTTAGTGCTAACTAGGGATGTTAAGATGAATGAATAGACCGGAGACCTGGCCTGCATGTATTCAGGTGCTGCTTCTGTATGTTGTGGCAAGAGAGTAACTTCACCAAATCTGTCTACGCTCTGACCATCAGTTCTTGTCATGCAATTTGAAGCATGCTGAGATGCAAGACACTGAGGATGAAATTAGCTTATTGTGTTGACTGGCCGGGCCGAGTGTGAAGGAACAAGCGAAGCTCTGTCATCTTGAGGGGCCTCAGTGTTGAACCGACAGTGTTCCGGGCTTAGAGAAGTCTGCTCAGAACTGTGTGAAATTAATGCTATAAAATTAATACAATACAAAAAACAAAAAAACAACCTTCAACTTAGTAATGTCCGAGAGCGAAAATGTCAAAACAACATTTCATGGATTTTAGCTTCCCAAAGTCAAGTTTATTTGTATAGCAAATTTCAGCAACAAGGCAGTTTAGGTGCAAAGACATGTATAGCAAACGTGCTTGAAGCTTCACGAGATAAAAGTTATGAATTGGAGAAGGAGACATATAATCAAACTTCTCTGGTCCCGGTCAGAAACAACCAATCACAGACTGCTCACAGTGTCCAGCACCACATTGTTCAAGCTCAAGAGTGCCGACAAGCTGCAGCTGTGCTTACGGCACCATTAGCACAGCTGCCAAAATAATCTACTAGCAAATCTTATCAAACATTACATGTTGCTGTTTATACCTTATAGATGAAAGGCAACCTTATAAAGTTCCTTGTAATGTTATTGGAAAATGCGTAATGATCTAAAGACCAAGCTGGTGGTCAAAGTTTGGGCACCCAGAGTCAACGTAAAGCAAATGGTTGACGTTTATCCCGCATCTCTGTAGCGTCTAACATTGGACGTGTGCTGGTTCAGACTTTCCAGCTGAGTCCACAGCTTTCCTCGGAATTCCCTACTGCAGCTTTAAAACTAAATTTAAGATCTACAATGAAGAAAAAAAACTAAAAAACGTTATAAAGTTTAAACATCTTAAAACTAAGGCCGCACATTATCATGAAACTATGTCGACATTGCAATGTCAGACAGCGCAATATTACTGTTTTGATGGAATTACCGTGTCATAAACTTTATGCTAACGTAGGATTTAGCAGGTTTTAGAGTCTGATGACAAATAAATATAAAGAATAAAGACTTAACTACAGACATTGTTTACTGCAGTGAGGTAGCAGTGGAATGCTGCCCTGAGTAGCTTAGAGAATACTGCACAGAATATTCATTCAGGTCAAAATAAAAGGAACACAAACCGAAAAATTTGAATTAGTGTAGTCAAACTCAAAATAAATACGATCAGATGGATGGAAAATCCTTCCAGATTCAGAGATTGCTGCTTAAACTGAACAACCCCAGAGCAGCTGCCAGAACAAGACTGCGATTGTGCGCCACGTCTCCGAGATCTGAGCAGCAGATTCGCCGATTGCTCAGATCAGCAGAGGCTGAAAGTGTCTCATAAACCGGACACTGAGGCGGGATAACGGAGACCAGAACAGAAATCCATCAAGATAAAAATCAGATTTACTCTCTGGCTGAATCTTTTGATGAAAAGCAAGCATTCACAGTTTCCCTTAGTGGTGACATAAAGTATATCCGAGAAAACGTGATAGACAAATGGCTCTACATAACACACTCATGAAAAATTTGCATATAAAAATAAAAAAAAGCTATAAAATTAAATGTTTGTTGTTTGTGAAATTTGTGCAAATATGATACATTTTGTGATCATGACAGCAGTTGAAGCAAAGCCTGATCCTTGCATGAGGCGTTTGCGTAACCCACAGTTTAAGTCAGCGGATCGTGTTTCTGGGAGTCGGAGAAAGGTGTTCGCTTACCCGGAGGAGGTAAGCCAGCGGAGACCACTGTTACCAACAATGTTATGGCCAGAAACGCTGAAGAGCGGTCGGGCAAAAGGGCCGTGAGCGTCACCGCCAAACCCACAGCGGAGAGTAAACCTGCCATGGTACGGTGCCGTTGAGCTCTCACGGCATTTTGTCCGGATTCATCGCGTTGACCAAGTCGATCTTTACGCTCGCCTCCTATGGCGGCATGATCCTCCGGCAGACAAAGGCTGCAGGAAGACAAAGGAGAAGTTAGAATGTTAAGTTTTAATTTTCTGTCAAATTATTGCAAAATTTTTTTTGGGGAAAAAAACAATTCATAACGCCTTGCAAAAGTTTTAACAGCGAGCAGCTTGAAGAATCCAGCCGAGGGAGAAGGCTCTGGTTCAGCTTAAAGCTAGTTTAAAGTTAGCTTCTACAACATCAACCTGGACTGACAACAGAGTGTTAAGCAGAGAAGAACCCAGGAGACCAATGGTAACTCTGGAGGAACTGCAGAGAACCACAGCTCAGATGAGAGAATCGACTGTCCATCTAGACTTCATGGAAGAGCAGCAAGAAAAGAGATGGAAAACAAGTGCTTTGCTCAGATGAGACCAAAGTAAAGGATCTTGTCCTGGATGCCAAACACTAAAAGTAAAGGAAAGCTCAGATAACATATATTCCCAGTCTAAACAGTGGCTGCTTTTCTTCAGCTGCTTAGCTTAGAAAGGAATCATGAAGGAAAAGAAATAAGAATCAGAGCCAAAAACCTCGACCTTCCCCTTCCAGCAGGGAAGCAAGGGAATGGGTCAGAATGGCCTAATCAAAGTAAACAAGATGTGGTCAAACATTTCACAGGGCTGCTCTCAGATGTCCTCCAGACAATCTGTTGTAGTGTGAGCTGTTTTGCAAAAGAAACAAATGGGTAGAAAACTGTTAAAAGGGAGATGAGATGAACTAATCAGCTCCTGGGAGCAGAGTGTGTATGTCGGGTCTACTCTCCTCCGTCTCTGGTCCATGTTGTAAAAAGCTAGCTTTGACATTAACGGCTCAGTTCAGAGCTGCGCACTTACCCAGAAAAACTGCTCAGTCTCGGCCGGTGTGTGTGAGGCTGAGGGGGAAAACGTCCCTGACGAGAACAAAGTCCAGGTGGAGGTTCTACCTGAAACCCTTCCGTGTGAAGCTTTACTCCCTTTCGGGTGTTCGGGGCTCCAGACCTGATAGCTCCAATTTCTCCTACCAGTTACCCTCTGTTGTGCCGATTGGCTGAGCCCCGCCCCCTGACACCTCTGATTGGTCGGTCGCTTACCCAGCCGCGCTCTGATAGGCTAGCGCTCACGCCTGTCAGGCTTGGTCTGCACCGTTAGGTTGGTCTTTCCCACCGGCGTCTGCGGCTTCCACGGCAACGTCGTCTCATGCAATGACGCGTTAACAACCACGGGAGGACATGTTGGTGTCCCGCGACATGTTTGCCACGTTTCTTTGTATATTATTAATGTAACAAAGTTTAACTTTTTTTAATCAGTTCAAATATGATGCATCATTTAAACGTAATGTGGGACACAAATCACGAATGAAGGTGTTTCTTTGCCGCTTGTTTGGTTAAACAGTAACACCAAACCCTCAATGAAGCATTTTTACGGCTTTTACGTCTAAAGGAAGTCATTTTTCTTTTCAATGAAATGGAGAAAATCAACGTTTCCCTCTGACGTCATCTATTGAAATTTGATGCTGTATACTGACATCTAGTGGTTCAATATGAGTACTACAACATTAGATCGATAATTAGATTTGTAATTCACACTTTAATAGAAACATTTAATATAAACTTTCCTTTAAATTTGTTGCAATCATTTTGTTCTATTATTTATTTTGTTGCATTTGTCTAAAATGTTTATTGTTTAAATGGTTTGACATTCCTTCATCCTACCTAATGGTTTGTCAATGAGAAATTTTTATTTTTATGAAATTATGAGTAAGCCAATGGGAAACATCTATCAACTTTATATTTAATGTCTTGTAGAAAAACTCATACTCATCAAAAATGGGAAAAGAAAACACATTGATTCTTTTCTACAGACCCTAAACTCAGTCAGATTGGATAGAGAGCATCTGTTATCATCACTTTCAGAGTCATTTCACAGATTCACAGCTGGATGTAGATCTGATCTTTGACTAGGCCATTCTTACATGTTATCAGTGTTTCATCTAAAACCATCCCATAATGTCTCTAGATGTATGTTTTGGGTTATTCCACCTCAATCTCAAGTCTGGCAAAAAATGCACCACACTTACGTTCATCCATAGCAACGCATGGATCCATATTTGAAACAGATTATTATGGTTTATTACACACATTGTACCGTTTCCACGCACAAAAATAAGGAGACCAATGCCGTGACTTAACAGTTTATTGTAAATCCAAGACAAAGTGTGATTACATTTTCTACACATATACAATATGCATATGTGAGCTTACAAATTCTCATTATTAACTCGATTCACTTCTGAGACCGAAAAAATGATCAAAAGTAACAGTGAATAACAAGCTAGAACATAGTTCACCACAACGCGAGCCCCTTTCTCAACCTACAGTTGGTAAGGAGGACAGTTGAAATACCTACTCTCGTCTATCGGATGAAGCTGTTAAAATCCTCAAGTAAAATTTACAATTGTGTCAATAGTTTTTCAGAGCCTAATATAAATTCACTCAATTTTTCTACAACGAAAATGATTAAGAGAAGCACACAATATCCTAATGGAAAAAAACACAAGCGCTTAGTAGGTACTCAACGTGTTAGGAGGTTTAAATAATCTTTTTTTTTTTTTCTTCATTATTGTCAATATTATACTTCTTTTAAAACATTCTATAAAGCCAGTAAAATATCCATTCTCATAACATACTTGATAATATTAGGCTAAGGAACGGGGTATAGATAAAACGCTACGATAACAGATTGAAATAATGAGACATCCCTCCCCGATTAATGAAACTAATTTAAGAAAAAAAGACGATCAACAGAGATGTTTACAAGGAGATACTGCAGCACACATTAGCTTTATCGACAAAGAATTAAATATCACAACATTGAGAAACCATACAGCAACAGACGCAAAAAAAAAAAAAAGAAGAGGGTCAGGGTTTGATGAGCTCCTTTAAATGCTACGTTATTATTTCCTAGACAGTTTTTAGAGGGAACATTCTCGAGACACAATCTCTGATAAATAATGCACCAATAAATCAGTGACAAATGGGAATTAGCCAATTTATTCTCTGCTCTAAATTAAAATGATCTACAGACAAAAGATTAAAAAAAATCTTCTTTATATGCATCAAAACTATCATTTTTAGTCTACAGACAAATCAACAGCAAGCACTCTGCTTAACTTTTTTAGATTTTACGATTTTTGGTACAAGTTTATTATATTATAGTAATATTTGATGACAATGATCTGATATATTACCTTTAATGATCTGTTGGAATCCAATCATTTCTTCTGTCAAAGAATCAGCAGAAAAATCATTTTTTCTTCTTTGGTTCTTTAAGAGTTCCTCCAAAAATAGGACTAGATCTGTACCACTCTGATGTCTGATGGAAGATGCAGATTTGTTTTTTTATTAAAAAGCTTTTTAAATCCAAGTTGTATTCTCATTATAAATAATGACGAAGACAAATAGGTAGCATGTACCATATTTCTGATATAAAATCATTAGAACTATGTATCTGGATCCCGAATTGCTTTGATTAACAATATCTATGACTGGAGGTGTTGGTTACATTTGAATAGATTTGCCTGTTGCAAAATAACAACATCAGCAGTCAGTGAAGGCATCAAACCGTGACCCGACCCTGAACTCCCCCGAAGAATAACCAGTGAAAGGAATACATCCTATTAACAAAATGATTAAATAATAGCAATAAAAAAACAGGTTTGCGTAACTATATTATGGACTTCTCAGTGACTTCATCCGCTCGTAACGTATCCGCCCAAACGCCTGTCTTTGTCTCTTTTGACCTTTGACCTTCTTTTACAGCCCAGGCTGATGATTTGTTGAAGGAGCTGCAAGTCTCATACAGTAGAAGGACTTTTACGTTGAGGACGACAGATGCAGGAATGTGTGTCGGTGTTTTCCGAACTTTGCAGGGCGACACCAGGAAGTTGGAGAAGCAGAGGGTTCAAAAGAGAGAGAGAGAGAGAGACATGGTGCCTTGTTTCGTTTCCGCTAATTGAAATGTCACCTTTTAAAACTTTGGAGGTAATGTTGGTTGTTTGGAAGGCAGTAGTTAACATCAAAGTTGCTAGCTGGGAACTTTGCCTCGGCAACACCAAACAGTTTGAAACGCTACTTAAGCACATTTTGGTAATCGTAAGGTCACTCGATCTACAATAATTGCTCACATTTCTGACCCTCCCGCGTTTTCTTTTTCTCAAAAAAACTAAAACAAAAAAACACAACAATAAAATGTTTGCAATGAGAAATACAAAGCAGAGACAAACACATATGAATCGTCGTCGCTTCCACAGTGTCTGTAATGGTTTGGAAAAGCATATCCCTTAAAAAATCATTATGATAATATTACATTATCACTTTCGTATGGGGTTTTACTGGAGATCAGTTGTTTAGTTATTGCGCAATGCCAGCCACAAACCTAAATAATTACTCACAGGGACAGATCTAGAGGTGTGACGTGGTTGGGTCACATAATGTTACATTCATTTTCTGCAGGTGTGACAATGATCTTTACAATTGATATTCCTTACATTTTCCATTAATCTTCTTTTGTTTTTACAGGTCTGCTGGGAAACCTAAAAAACAACAACTTTACTTTCCTACAACAATAATTAAACAAAGACACTGAAATGAGAAAAGAACATGTACGATCATTCAGTTGTGGCTTCATTTAAACTGGGGCAAAAAAAAAGTGTGGAAGGTTTCAAAATAAAAGCAGAAGAAAAGCTGTTTTGTCATCTTTTCATTCTGCTTTTGCATTGAAATATCTTATTAGAAAAAGATAACCTGTGTTTGTACAAACAGAAGTTTTGCAAATGAGGATTTGAGGCATTCATTGAGGGAAAAACCTATGGAAACAACTTTGCTTTACAGAATTGTTCAATTTGAGCCACATTGTTTTTTTTTTTTACATCCCATTCACGGATCAAACCCAACAGCATCTCTGTAAAATTTAAGGCCGAACTTTGGTTTAGACTTGCCGGTGTTTTTTAAATGAGCTTCTGAACACCTGATTATTTCACTATTAACACTAAACATTTTACGATAGGCCGTTTTCTTCAATGCTGCTACTTTTATGCCAGATATGAAACAGACTTTTATGTTCTTTTTGGCAATCAGCACTTTTGACCCTGGAAGTCTTTTTGTTAAAAAATGTATTCTGACCCTAACAGGCAAGTGACGGTAGTCACTGCACTCTTGGTTCCTTCCCTTTCCGGACTGATCTAGTTTATGACTCTTGATTCAAAATGTCTGGCAATACTCAGGTCTCTAGGCGACTATATGAAATTAAACAAAAACCAATGAATTCATCTTCTACTCTGGTGGGCTGTTAACTTTTTACGTGGGACTGAGTTGGTCTCGATAGCCTGTTCTCATAATCTGCATTCAAAAACTGCTCTTTGTATTTACTCAGGTTATCCTGGAATCAAGGGACATATACTTTATCACAACACTGAAGCTGAAAGTACACTAAGTAAAACCTGTGCTGTATGTTAACTCCTCGCACACATGCATGTCATCGTGTGAAAGCAAACACACCCTGAAAAGTAATTATGAAGCCAACAAAGATGAAACCAGAAGTTATTGCCTTGTTTTTCTGGCAATGAGGCCCGATTGCTTGTTCTGTGCTGTGTATGGTCGATATTGTTAAAGTCTTTGGTGGGACGAGCAGCACTCTTGTCTCCATGCTGACGAGCGTGGACAGTAGTTGGTAATGTGAAATTCCCCAAACAGTGGAATGTTTCAGTAGTTTTGAATTTCGTAAAATACCCCCAAGGGATGCACGAGTGCTTAGGCCTGAACGGCCCAGAGGAAATGAAGGAGATGAAACGGAGAGGAACAAAACAGAGACGGATGATGTAACCAGCGACGTACTCTGTGATCACATCTTCAAGTGCCTGGACCCCGAGGCTCGCATGCTGAAGCCGAACGGAGAGCGGAGAGTACCAGGATGAAAGAGAACGCCCGGGAACGCCACAGCTGGATTACAAGCCTCCCACCCGATGCGTCTGAAAAGCGTGTTTCTAACAGGAACCCCAGTGGATCATCATCAGCTCACACACGTTCTGCCCTCAGCAGGGTTGCAACACTTTACACAGGTGCGCCCACCTTCACTGAATACTACACATTACTGGACATCAGGTTACAAAACCCAAATAAGCCCGACATATAATAAACACGCGTATACACACATACAGACACACACACACGTTTTCGTAAAACACCCGGGAGAATTATTGCAACAATCTCTAAAAATAAACGCGAGTACTGCAGAAATAAAAAAAAATTATAAAACAAAATTAGGATAAGTTAAATGAGGACAAACAAAATCACTTCAAATGCAAGTACTATGGCATACCGAGGAGGAGGGCAGAAGGCTTTCACCAAACCACCAGCAGTTCTGATCTGCCCTTGTTCAACGGGGCAAATGCACAGAGGAGGGGGTCATTTGTACTACTGGCTTACAAAAGAAAGTAAATGAAGCAGCAAACACACAAAGCGGCAGCCCTATTGGTTCTCTAAGTGTTCAGGTATCCCCGCCCCTGGTCGGCATGGCGACGCCTGTGGTGTACCTGGATCGAAGACAAATGGACAGCGGTGACTGGAGCATCCGTCAGTGGCGCCTTCCAGGTGCACGCCTGTCCCGCCTCTCGTCACTGACCTGAACCCCGGCCGACTCGCTTTCCAAATCATCGCGGACGGCAGTGAGCGTTCCAAAACACAAGAGCTCATGTCAGACCCCCCACGCAGGCGAGGTGGCGCCCGGCGGGGCTCAGTGTAACTATCAACATGCTTATTGCCAACTTGCAACCATTTTATTCCCTTTTAAGATGGGAGAGTCCCCCCCCCCCCACCGTTCCTAAACTGACCCTACGCTTTCAACCAGCCCTTCATCTCACCGCTGCACAGGATCTCCTTCAAACTTTCCATCTCGTTGCTGCGGCCAAGCAATGACTCCACAACTACACTCATGGCAAACCATCACTTTCTGGCCAGGCCCTTCTCTCAGACTAGCTCTTAACCTTGAAAACACAGCCGCATCTCAATAAATCAGTACAGCCACGGCTATGACTTAGTTTAAATTAAACCCATTAAACTTTCACTGATTAGCTGAAGACAGAATGTGGGCTAAATGATTTTGCGCTCACACAATCTTATGGATGACTAATTTATTTCTAGCAGACATTCATTAAAAGGCCATTGATAAAGGAGCTCCACAAGACACCGATGGAAAGTTGAGTGGAACGAAAAACTGTGGTAAAAAAAAAAGAATAATAATTCAGATTATCAGAGTCTGATCATTTGAAGGGCCGAGATATCTGCTGATAGGTTTTTTGTTGTTGTTTGATTCGAGTTAAAAATGCAATTTTTGACATAAATACTTGAACCTATTGTAATTCATTGAGATGCAACGAAAACCTCCACACTAATCCAAACTAAAGACACATGGTCGAGGTTCAAAGCTCCAGCTTCGCTCTACGTCTACTTTTATATATTCACATGAGTTGTTCAGAGCACAGTGTAACATGAATTTATCTACGACTTTGGTGAGCGGTCCAGGCAAAATGATCTCATGCGCACGTGATGAAAAAAACAAACAAAAAACCTCAGCTCAGCGTATAATCTTCGTCGTTAATGGGTGACAAATGGCACGGGCTGAGCCTACACCTGGAAGAAAGCTACATGTGTCCCGATTAGGGATGTCGGAACCAGGCAAACGCGTCTCTCTAATCACAGCTGTCGTCCCTGGCGACTCTCGGGGACCCCGAGCCGAGTAAACCGCCTCGGCGAATCTGTAAGGCACTACGAGGGAGCGACGGTCGACATCTAAAGACGGAGGAGGATCCGTGGAGACGGGCTACGCACGCGGCTGGCCTGACGGTAGCGCACACAATCACGTTGCACATGCCTATGTTATTAGAATCACTTTGTGCAATCACGTTGAAGGAAAAAAAGCTAAAGACAAATAAGTCTATTGGTGTCAAGGGAATAAAAATGGAAATAAAACAGGTGCAAACTGCTACATTCTATACACGGGGTCCGGCTAAGACACCGACATCAAACTGAAGGTGGAAAAACACGGGAAAAATATCTATAAATACACTAAAAGATTTGTAGTCTGTTGGTTAGATTTCCAGTTCCCTCCTCTGCTGGAGAAGGTGAAGTGGGCGGAGTTTCCTTTTTCTTCGTTTTCTCCCCACGCCACGACTGATTTGGAAAAACTAAGACAGTTCAAGGCCATCAGCATTTTAGTTTTGTTTTCTTTGAAGAGCAGCAGGTTTACGTATTTCACCTCGTCCCAAAACCTTTTTTGGGGGGGGGGGGGTTTCAAAACTTCCAGTCTATAGTAACCCCTGTTCATCGGTCACTTCCCAAATGTATCAGGCAGGACACACACACACAAAAGAAATAAATCAGAAAACGTTTGCCGTCCTTAAGCATTACCTGCCTTAAAGTTCCCAGTGGAACCAATGATACGCCGCTTCTTTTGAACGGTGAAGCAACGGTAAAGCAAATAAAAACAGAACCGGAGCTTTTGTTCCCGGGAGAAAATCATCAAAAGAAGGAAAAACTGCAGCCGTGTCTTTCCGTCCCTAAGAGGATCTGAGTCACGTCTCGGTCTGCGTCGCTCCGCCTTTCGGTCGTTCCTTCTTCAAGTTACGCGTGACAGCTTCACGAGGATTGCACGCTCCTCTGTCTCTGTTCACGTCTGAGGTCAAGGAGAGGACGTCGGTGGGGTGGAGGATTCGAGGAAGCAGCATCTCCGGGGTCGGGCCCTTCGGTGTCGGTCGGGCTCGTCTCTAGAGGTAAGGATACTGGTTGACCTTGGTGGGGCTCAGTGGGTATCCAGTGTAGACGGTGGAGGCGGGCGAGGCGCTGATGTAGGCCTGGTGGGCGAACTGGGCCTGGTACTGGCTGGGATGCAGCGTGGGGGAGGGCAGCACGCGGTGGCTCACGCTGACGGGGACCTGGTGGACGATGCCGGGGGGGTAGCTTCCGTGCTGGACCGCGTGGCACGCCGAGCCCTGCGACGCCACCAGGTGGGCCACGGTGCTGGTGGAGCCCAGCGCGGCGGGCGCCGTGTAGGTGTACAGGTGCGGCTGGCTGGGCAGGTGCGTGGCAGCCAGGTGGGGGTGGACGCCGCCCGCGTGGGAGGGGCTGTTGTGATGGAAGGCGTATGGATTCTGAGTAGCGATGTTAGGGGCAATGTAGGCCTGCTGCCGGTAGTGTCCTCCGTTTCGCTCGGCCACCATTTGCTGCTGGGCCTGAAACAAACGAGGAACCGACAGATTGCAACAGGAATGTTTGACTTACTTTAAAAATAAACGTACATTTGACCTTAACCTCAACATAAAAATGAAGTGAAGAGGAAAGAAAAACTTTACTGAGAAATTAAGGGTTCGTCTTTCATACGTAACTCACCAGTCCTCCACAGGACGACACAGAGACTCAAGGGAAAAACTGAAATGCACATAGTTTTCAAACTCGTACCTGCAGAAACAAGTAACAGCATCTGCAGTGTTGGAGGATTAGAGACTAGAATGGAGGTTTACGTTCTAGCAGGTCAACAAACCCCAAACATGAAGCCAGAGCTTCCCTGGGTGGTTTAGTGCAAAGCCCTATGAGTTAAAATGGCCTAGTCAAAGATCAGCACAAAATGTAGCTGTTGGAAAACCTGAAATTAGACGTCAAAAGCAAATTGGGATCCCAGCTGATTAAACTGTACCGCAAAGAAAAAGAGGCAGAAACTTTCGTCCTTAACGTGAAAAACGTGGAGCGAAAAGCAGAAATAGCTTAGAAATTTTGTCCAGGAGTGTTAGGACAACGATCACTGCTGACAGATGGATCCAACAGTTTTCAGATTTGGATTTTTGTCAAAACAATTTTTAAGAAAATTGAAGGAAACTGAACACAACTGCTCAACTTTGTGACGGTGTATAAAATGTCATCAAGACGCGTGGCTGTACACATACTTATACATTAATGGTTTTAGAAAAGCCTGAAAAGAAAATACTTCAGTATTGCCAGGATGGGTCAGAAATAAAGACTTTTTTAATTTACTGACAGTCAGTAGACAGGAAACGGGTAAAGAGAGGAGAGGGAGAGAGTTGCAACGTTCTCAGGGTTGGGAATTGAACCCAGGACGGCTGACTATGGCCTCTTTATATGGTGCGGCTGCTCCGCTGCTACACCACCAGCATGCTTGAATTAAAAATATATGTTTACATGGAGAACTTAATTTTAGCATTCATCAAAAACGTACCTGGCTGAGATTGAGGGGTTGCTGCTGCAGCGGGTGTGGTCCGGAGCGCTGCTGTCGGTAGGCCACGCCTCCAACCACGCCCCCCGACATGTGATTATTGCCCGATGCCAGCCCGTTGGAGGATTTAAACTTGTAGGCTATATTCTGATGATTACCTGGCAGCAGTCGCTCACATTCACCCAGAACCTCACTGTTCTGCGTCTTGAGAGGAGGGATGATGATTGTGCGAGGGTTCCCGTTGTTGTAGTTGTCCAGGATGGTGGTTTTCCTGTCGTAGCTGTTGTTGTTGTGCGGCCTCGACTCTACGCCATACGGGCTGTTGTGGCTGGAGCAGTCAGACTCCGGGGAATCGTGGACGGTCACGCAACTAATAACGTTCTTCCTATGCTTGGAAGACGACCTGCAGAAAAGGGAGAGAAGACAGTTTCTAAGAATAAGGATTATATTACTAACCCACATTTAAAAAAGAGAGAGAAAGTACTTTCTACTTTAAACATTGTTCAGAGATTCCAAGGAGTTTTATATGATGATGAGCTTCCTGTTTCCTTGATGTATAAAGATGACCTATAACAAAGAGGCTCACTCTTTTAGCCACGGGACATTAGGCTGGAAAAAGACTCAACTTGCCACCACAAACGGGGAATACAAGCGTAATCTAGAGAGGGTCTTTTACTGTCCCCCTAATAAGGTCTGGTGCAGCCCAAAAGAATAAACTATGGGAGAGCAGCTTGTCAGAGTCTGAAGCCTTCAATTAGAAAACAGAAAATGTGTCACCTCTCGGGCAATCCAATAAAGAAAAATCGACTATGCCAATCTGCTGCATGTTCCTCGAACTAAAAAGCAGCGGCTGGACAATAGAGGGAAAGCCGCCCCATCCACCCAATGACCTTGATTAAGACATGAAAAACGATTGGAAAGAAAGAAATGGAGCAAACCATTTGAGATTCTCAATGTTTTTAGTCATAGCAGTACTGTATTAGGAAAAAGAATAGGCCTCATATAATATAAAAATGTACTTTTTAGGGGCGTTCTTAATTTGCATAGTTTCTCTTAAATCAAAACATTAGTAGAAAATAATAGTTTATATATATATATATATATATATATATATATATATATATATATTAACCAACTCTTAAGGACAGAATAGCTAAATTTATGTACAAAGGGTAAACCTGTACATAAAATTATGTTTTTGTTTTTCTAATGTTCTTGTTAAATACACTGGTGTGACACCTAAGTGTAGATTTGCTTGCTTTTTGGTTTACGTCTATTTTGGATTGATTTGTTGCAGTTGGATTTTGGTTAGCAATTTTAAATTGCATTTTAATCAATCACAGAACGGTCCAAAATACGCTGAAGGGTTCATAGAACTGAAATTGAGTGTAACTTAAACTAATAATGCTTTTTTTTATATGAAGTTATTGCTGGAAGATTTAAAAAAGCAACTTATTTTCTAAAAATCATTTCTAAAAGGGCACAAATCTGACAGCAAGGAAAGTCTTGCCTGCGAGAGAATAAAGACAAATTTCTACAATTGTTTTAAGAAAACCTGAACCTAAAGTCAGGCCTGTTTAGGGGCAAAAAAACCCTAAACCGACCCGTTGTTCTGTTTTGGGTCGTCCTCCTCGTCCGAGTCGCTGCTGATGGTGATGATGCTGACGGCGGGGCTGGGCGTGTCGGGGATGATGATGGTCTGTCTGGGGACGCGGTGCTGATGGTCGTGGGTGGTGCTGGACGCCGGCTCCGCCTCCATGGCGCCCCAGCCTCCCGCAGGACAGGCCTGAACGGGCGGGCAGTTGGACGGCGAGCCTCTCTGTAGCACGGCACAGCGGGGGGGCGTGTTCTCCTTCACCCGCTTGGATCGCTGCGGCGACGGCACCATCTGGGAGGATGATACCTCGTAGGTCGACACGTTCCTTTGAGCAACACAGACGGAGGTTATGAGATTAAGGCACTGGCGCCGAAGATAGAAGAGCATTAACCTAACGGCGGGATTTCTTTAGAATGACTTCATTTGAGTACCTGGTCGACATCTGGTGCTGCTTGTTTTTTTTGGAGGAGGTGGTATTGGCTGATGACTGCCTCATGACGTGCGCCACGCCCACATTAAGCGACTGGTTTGATGGGAGTGCGACGTGACCAGTCAGCAGGGCCGGCTGCTGCATGATGGGATTGTAATGGCTTCCGTGAGCATGATGGGAATTCCTGTAAAATAACGCAAACTGTGTAAGTTCATCTCAAAATTCAGACACGCGAAAGGGTCATTTCATTTGAATGAATACGCTTCAAGTGATTAAGGATGGAGGATATACTGGACAACACTGGCTATGTGGTGTCTGTTTGGTCATGTGACACTGAAAGCGACGCAGGACACGATTATGGGATGTTTAACAGTTTCAGAGCAGCCACGTACGCTGTGCGGTCGCTTGGATGTTGTGTATAAAATACAGGTAAGAAAATAAATACGTCAGACCATAAAAGCTGCATCCATATCAAATATTGATCATTTTCATACCAGTGTTGACTGATTATTGTATCTTAAGATCCGATGAAAACCCAAAGTTCAGTTTGTTCGACGTTTTAGATCATTACTCAGAACACTGCAAACATTTTTAATCTAGAAACGGCAACTATTAAACAGCATTTCTTATGTATTTTACTGTATCTGCATGAGCGCAGGCATCACGGAGGAGAGCCTGTGGTTCTGCTGCTGTGTTCAGGTAGCCTAGGTTGCTACGGCACTCAAAGCATCTGTAGGCCAGTCTTATGTGATCTGCTAAATATGTATCAAACCTGGGTTCTGCTTTTATTTAGCTGAAGCCATAATCATTACAATTGCCAAGAGAATCTATGTGCGAGTTTCCATTGAGATTAAATGAACTGACTTTTCAATTATCGTGTTTTTTTTATTGAGATGTACAACAAGAATCCACAGAGAAAACCAAGCAGACAAGACTGCGAATATAACGCGATGTGAGTTAGTAACACTCACGAAACAATTTATGTATATATTTTTATAACTTCTATAGTTCTTACACTGCACAAAACTGCACTTTTAAAAAATATATAAATTACACATGCTAAATGTTACAAATTTTTCTTTACTGTATTTTTCGTGCCTTTACTGTATTTTTCGTGCACTGCAATCATCTGTGTAACAAATTCCTTGTATGTGTGAGTATAATTGGCCAATAAAGCCTGATTCTGATTCTGATTCTGAAACTCTGACAGGAACAAAGGCCGTGTAAAATGTTTCCCGGTGAAGCCAATAGGTGGCAGCGGCCCGCTTTTCTGAGGAGGCTAAAAAGGAGACCAGAGTGAGGAGGGAGCGGATAGGAGGGCAGAGGAGCTGACACCAGCAGCTGTGGAGCGATAGATCTGCAGAGGAAGTGCGACACTTTCCTGATCTTCTCTCTGAGGACTACAGAGCTGCCACTGGACAGGAAGGGAGAGAGAGGGAGTGGGGATTGGCTTGCCACAGATGGACAGCCCTAAATGAAATCTAAGTATACATCGCCCCAGCAGCCTCCCATATATACAGATTATAACCCCCACCCCCCACGCATGTCTGCCTGCAGACATCCTGCCCCCATCTATCAACTTACTCCAGTGACAGGTCGCGCTCTGCATGGTGTCTCTACATGTGCGTACAGCACACACTCCATGTCCCTGACGTCAATCTACTCGTGTTCCCATACCCGATCTCATTTTAAAGATTAGGTTATTCAACAGATACAGATTCAGAGTTCAGGCATCAGTTTTCACTGCTTAGTAAACGGTCAGATTTTTAAAAAACAAAAATCTCTTTTTTTATAACGGTAATGTAAAAAAAGAAAAAGTGCCGTAAAGCGTTTACCTCCAGCTGCCGCTCATGGAGTCTGGGATGACGGTGGCGTGCTGGACTGAGGTGTGAGTGAGCTGCTGCCATGCCGGAGGGAGCAGGATCTGCTGAGTGCCGCTGGGCCAGGCCTGCTGCAGAGAGACACCCCGGGTCGGGCCGGCCAGTTAAAGGTCAGACAAAGGAGACAGGAGGCCGAGAGCCATTTAATATATACAGTGTGGAGAAAGGGCATGCATCTAACTTCCTCACATGAAAACATAAATGCACATTTTATTGGGGTTTGATGCGATGACCAAGTGCAAAATTAGTAAATAGGATCAACAATTGTCTAATTCAATCTCAGCTTCAGGCCTCAAAGGTTCTTCAGAGAACATTAGAGAACGACTACGATCTCAGGGAGCGAAGAATACAGCAGATTGGTCAAGAAGCGGTTTCTGGTTTAATTCAAATCGGGGTCCCAAGCTTTGAACATCTCCCACAGCTCGGTTCAATTCACCATCTGAACATAGAGAGGATGAGAACCTGGAGACATGCTAAGGAGCCAGTGGTTGCTCTGCAGGGGCTGCACAGATTCAGCGCTCAGGTGGAGCAACTATTAGCATTGTTGGAAGAAAGTAATAGTAAAAGTAAAAACGTAAAAACGTTTGCAGTTTGCCATAAACCTGTATTTGAAAAGTATATATGCTGCTGTAGGCTTAGACTGCTGGGGGACAATCTGACCACTTCTCTCTCTGCTACTTTCTTCCTTTGTCCAATCTACTTAGTTACCATTATTTCAACCATGTTAACATTTTGTTTTCTCTTAGTGTTCTTCTCTCCATAGTAACCACACCTGGGCTGGCGTTCTGTTAGCTGAGACAGCTTCTTGGAGGAGAACATGGGCTGAGATGCTTCCAGTGACACTCTACAACTGCTATAATCTCTCTATTTTGTCTGTTTCCTCTGCATCGATTTTAGTTTTCTGTCTGTTCAAACCCCCAGTCGGTTATTTGCAGGTGGTTGCTCCAGTGAGCCAGCTTCTGCTGGGGGGTTTCTTCCTGTTAAAGGGGAGTTTTTCCTCTCCACTGTCGCTACATGCATGCACAGTTTAAAGGGATTTCTGTAAAGTCAACGACAACACAAGCCATTGTATTAAATCCTGCAGGTCAACAACTCAATTCAATCTGCTGGGTTTCCTAAGATTGGAAACTTATTCAAACTGATTTGTTTATAATATATTTTTGATTTAATGGATTTTTTAAAATCCCAACATGATGGTGGCAGCATAAAGCTGTGGGGACTCGCAGGTCAGAGCTTAATCCGGAGGAGTCCTGGAACAAAACTGTTAGAAGAGCTGCGACTGGATCACAGATTACCTTCACAGCATGAGAACTGCCCCAAACATTCAGCCATGGACGGTTTAGATGCCAGAATAACCTTCTCAGTCCAGACCTGAACACAATCATGAATCTGTGACAAAACTTGCAAATGTATGTTCACAGATGCTGTCCTCCAATCGAATCCTTAGCTACTTGGGAAAGAGGGAACGGGCAAATTGAAGCGAGCTCGCCTACATAAACTATCTGGAACATTTTTAATCCTGTGGCATGACAAAATTATGGTTTCTTTCTGAAAAGACCAAATTGTAACATTAAACTCAAAAACCACCGTAGCTCTTGGGCAGATACAGTATCTGTGGTAGTTTGTTAATTTGAAGAGAGCCGGCCTGGATCTAATAAAGACTCCTCAGATCCTTTCTTGGCTTGCTTGATTCTTGGTGGGAATGTCAGCAGCCGAATGTGTGTGTGTGACGCCTGTGTGATCACGGGTCTGATTTGTTTTAAATCAACCAGCCCTCTAATTAGATTCCTACCTTTCGTCAGGTTGCTCTGGAAGAAGCTACTTTGAATTTGTGGCGCAGAGGCGGAGAGCCAGCGGCGTAATCTGCCTGCAGATGCGCCTGAACACGCCTGTGTGTTGCTGCGTGCGTAGCCACAACAATTTAATGCAGCTCTATTGATTAGCACTTTAATGTCAGGGCTAATAAATAGTCCCTTTAATACCATTTATGCATCTACTTACAAAAACATCAGTATGAGCTGCAGCACATTTACACAGGAGGTCTAAACAGTGCTGAGGAAACATTTTCAACGCTTTACTGATTTTTGGTTTTCCTGCTTTGCAGTCACACTTACATGTTCCAGATCATTAACTAAATTCACTTATTCAAGTCATGATTTAGTTTATTAGGGGGAAACGGATCCTAACCAATTCAACCCTGTCTGAAAAGTTGATTGACCCCTTTGGTAAATCATTTATTAACCAGGATTACCCAAAGTTCTTTGTTCAATTTCTCGAGCTAAAACTCTGGACTGATTTCTTCCAGAACCAAAATATATATCCTGTCGATGGCTTTGGACTGCAGCAGTGATGACAGGAGGACGGTCTGGGACTTGATGAAGATTGATTTCCAAGGACTTTAAGGTCAAGCTCAGCCGATGCGGCAGAATAACGATAAGAATTAAACCAACAGGTCTGGACAGCTTTGGAGTGGACTTAAAGTAAACAAAACGCATCCAATTAACGCAATTCTGCCAGTAAGGATGGGTCCATTCAGCAAAAACAACCAGATGTTGGGTTGATGACAGAGCCAGATAGGTTTCTACAATAATTAATCATTTGAAAACTAAATTTTGTATTTAATCAGGTTATCTCGAGATGCGTTGGATAAAATCCATGCATCTTATATCTTCTGCTTAGAGGCTAGATAAGAAAAATATTCCTTCCAGGTAGTTTCGGCTCTTCCTCTGGGATTGTCTCCAAGCTCCTCTTGATTTGGAGGAGTAGCAGCTCTACTTTGAGCTCTTCCTGGATGACTGAGCTTCTAGCCCTATCTTTAAAGGGGGAGGCCAGGCATCCTGCAGGGGAAACTCATTCAGACGCTTATATCCGCAGTTCTCATCCTTTCAGTCAGCACCCAGAACTAATGGCCACAGACGAGGGGAGGAACGCCTGACCGCCTCCCGGGCAGACATTGGAACAATCGTCCCATCCATTTCCTGCTCCATTCTTTCTCTTTTACCAACAAGACCAAGTAATACTTGAACTTCTCGATTTGGGGCTCGAACTCCCCTCTCTCCCGGCTCAAGACCACAGTTTATGTTTTGGAGGTACAAATGTTTAGATCTGGTATTAACAATTTAAATAGTGTGTGAGTGTGTGTGTGTGTGTGTGTGTGTGTGTGTGTGTGTGTGTGTGTGTGTGTGTGTGTGTGTGTGTGTGTGTGTGTGTGTGTGTGTGTGGATTGGGTTGGGGGGGGCAGACACCTGTTAGGATGCAAAGTACGTCGTTATGGCCGAGAATGCAGAGCAACGTATTTGTTTTACATTGATTTTTGCTGTTTTGCATGTAACTGCTGTCATCTGCTGGCAGGTGGAAATGGGTTTGTCTGTAGGACAGGTTGCAAAGGGCTGAGGGTGGGGGGTGGGGGTGGGGGGGGTTGCATCTGTGGTTCAGCATAACTGCTTTGTCTCAGCTATAATGACTGCCATCTCTAATGGAACATTCTGGAGATGTTCTTTACATCTCACAGCGTTTTATCAACACCATTAGAGACTCTAATGCGTCCAGGCCTTCTCTCGCTCGCTCTATCTGCATCCCGGCCACTTTGAATGCCTTTCTCACACGGCGCCTGCGTTGTGTAACAGGCTTGTCTGGCCTGAAATGGTAACCCAGTTAGAAGGTTGTGTTGTTTCTTCTCAGAGCCCAAGCCCAGCATCACTATCAGCGGCCCACAACCTCCCACCCCGACAAGTACTGGCCGGGAGAAAACCCTTTTGTCACCTCGGGGCTTTGAAAGCTCCCCGGTTGTTTCCACATTTTCTGCATTCCTGCACCAGATAAAGCCCCCCCCACCACAACACACACACACCCCGACCTTCACTTCTCCCTTTCTCTCCCAGTTTTTGCACAGCCATGTGCTTACAACTAACCTTTCGTTGGCCAAAGATGGGCAAAGAGTTTACGGGCAACAGGAAACAGTTTGCAAAAACCAAGAGTGGAGCAAACCGAGGCCATGTCTGCAAGACCTCCCACAGTAAAGGAGTAAACACGGAGAAACGCACTCACCACACACCCGGTTATTAGGTGTTCTGTTCACTGGCCTGTAAAAAGCCATCTGCTTCAGTTAACTACTGCCTGTCTTTGTTTAACATGTTTGCAGACAGAGGTGACAGGGAACACCTGGAGGGCACGGAGGAAGCACGTGACTCTGAGGGAATTACTGCAACATAAGATAAGTTTGTTTGTTTTTTTTCCCCTAGATGTTATTTCACCAGATCTGAACATTTTTCTGGTCAGAGCGAGACTCATCCAAGCTCCTCTGACCTCCGACAAGACATCCTCCGAGGCCTGTAATTTGGAGCGCCTGACTTGGAAGCAGCCATGACGCTAATCACCGTTGGGTATCTGACTGATTAACCCTCCATAGAAACACATGCATGAGAACAGATGAGCATGCCTGCCTACTTGATGATTCACAAGAGATAAGGGAACAATTGAAACTGCCAGGATTCTTGTGGATTTTTAAAGCCTGTATGGGAATTTTCCATAGGAACAAAACTGCAGAGTGGAAATGTAAGTTGTCTTGACTCATTTGTGCAAGACGTATTGATGCAACCTGCAGCAGGAGGGTATGAGCAGCTGAAACTCGGCACCCACATTGAGCCTTCCAGACTTTTCCAGTGTGAGGAGCTCCTGCCTCCAAGTTAACCAGAGAGCAGCCTCCCTCTGCCTTTAGGATAGGGGGTGGGGGGCAGTGATGCTGGCCGGAATGCAATTAGGAACAAACTGCTGCAAACAGCTGATTTCCACACACCCCATCCATATAACATTGGCTCAGTGTGGACTTGTGGGAAAAGAAAAACAAATCCAACGACTGAACATGTCTGATTTTTATTAAGTAACAAAAAAAAGAAAGAAATGAAATGGAAATCTACCTGACCTGCAGGTTCAACTGTGAAGCAATGGGATCACCCCCCTACCTGTGTAAGGAGACCAGGTTGAATCTGCAGAGGTTGGGCACCGGGAGCCTGCGTCACTATGGGAACAGCATTCTCCATCCTCACAGAGTAACTGGTGTGCTTGGAAGGGGACGCCTGCAAACCTGCGCATAAATAAAACACAGACCAAGAATGTCATAAAAATAGTCCTAGAAGAAGCTCACAATGTCGCTCCCTTATATTCAGGACTATGTCAAAACAACTCAGAGGTTAGACAATACATGCAGGAGATTTTATTCAATACCTTTTTGTCTAGTATGCAATATTCAGAGTGACTGAGATTATTTAATGAATTATTTCTGTTCATTTTTGTAACTTGGCTGGCAGCAAGTATAACATTTACCTTTTCATCATTTGAGTATGTATCATTCAAAATGGATACAAAACAATTTTCCATTCTTTGTATTACCATCTACAAACCTCCAATGAACTGTTTTATTGATGATTTTACTGAACTACTTTTAATTGTATGCACTAAATTTGACTGTTTGGTGCCCGAATGTGCACATGGATGCAGCCCAAGGTAAACAATGTAAAGAACTCACTGCTGTCGCTTTGTCTGATCATTTTTGTGTTTTCTTTGACCTTTCTGTTTCACCTAAGCCAACAGCTGGCCCTACAGTTACTCAAGGAAGACTTATTGATGACAACACAGGGTTTCAGTTTTTGAAAATGATTAGGTTTGAAAATGCTCCGTGTTCTAATGTTGATGATATGTTGAACTCTTACACATCAAGTGTCTTGAAGGTTATGGATGCCATTGCTCTTGTCAAGGTTAAAATGGTTAAAAGTACACAAAAGGCACCATGGACAAAAGAGATCTCGGTCAGGGCACAGAAAAGGGAGTGCCGGACAGCCGAACGGAAATGGCGTAAGTCAAAGCTCCAGGTTAATTTTGAAATCTACAAAGAAAAGTTGTGTGTGTTCAACCAGACTTCGAGTAGAACCAGAGAGCTATTTTACCGAAATCCTCAAAAACTGCAGAAAAAAACTCTTGTGTCCTGTTTGCTACAGTGAGCAGATTAACAAACCTTCCAGTCTCGATCCCCTTGGAACTGATTTCTACATCTAAATGTCAGGAGTTTGCAGTATTCTTTAATGACAGAGTTCAAGGCATTAAAAATGCAATTGTTTCCACAACAGACATAGCTCCTCTACCCCCAGTTAGACATATGGAGCTGACACACTTCACACCTGTCTCAGATAAAAGAGTTGAAGAGATCATCTGCGGCCTGAGTCCATCTACTTGCTGCCTGGATGAGTTACCCACTAGATTCCTAAAGTCTGTGCTGAGCAGTTTGCTTCCACAACTCGCTCAGTTAGTCAATATCTCACTTCTGACTGGAATATTCCCAAAGGCCTTGAAAACTGCTGTTATTAAGCCTCTCCTAAAGAAGAGCAGTCTGGATGCCACAGTACTGAAAAACTACCGGGCCATATCAAACCTGCCATTCATAGGAAAAGTGCTGGAAAAAGTTGTATACCAACAGCTGAGTGACTTTCTCCTGTCTAACAATGCGTTTGATGCTTTCCAGTCAGGCTTTAGGCCCCACCACAGCACTGAGACAGCTCTGATCAAGGTGACAAACGACATCCGCCTAAACTCAGATGCAGGCAAAGTCTCTGTCCTAGTTCTGCTGGACTTGACCGCCGCCTTTGATACAGTTGACCATGTGATTTTATTACAGAGGTTAAAAGACTGGGTGGGAATCACTGGTATGGCTCTAAACTGGTTCAAGTCCTACCTTGAGGACAGAAGTTACTTTGTTCAAATTGGGAACTGCTTCTCCAACCGAATGGGTGTAACCTGTGGGGTTCCCCAGGGGTCGATCCTGGGACCCCTTTTATTTAATCTGTACATGCCTCCATTGGGCCAGCTAATACTCAGCCATGATGTGACTATGCTGATGACACTCAGATCTACGTGTCGCTGACAGCAGGAGAACATGGGCCTGTTGATTTATTGTGTCACTGTATTGAACAGATCAGTCTGTGGATGCAGAACAACTTCCTCCAGTTAAACTCAGACAAAACTGAAATCATTGTCTGTGGCCCACAGAAACAAATGGAAAGTGTCATCAGTTACCTTCTGACGCTCTCTCTGGAACCTAAACATCAGGTCAAAAATCTTGGGGTAATACTCGATTCTGACCTGAACTTCAACAGCCACATTAAATCAGTAACATCAGCAGTCTTTTACCATCTTAAAAACATTGCCAGAATCAGAGGAATAGTCTCTAAACCAGACCTAGAAAGACTTACCAATGCTTTTATCTCTAGCAGGTTAGACTACTGTAACGGCCTGCTCACTGGGCTTTCTAAACGGGCCTTAAGACAGCTTCAGAACATCCATAATGCTGCTGCTCGAGTTCTGACCAAATCCAGGAAATATGACCACATTAGTCCAGTGCTCAAGTCTCTGCAGTGGCTTCCTGTCACTCAAAGAATAGACTTTAAAACAGCCTTGCTTGTGTACAAATCTCTTCATGGTTTAGCCCCAAAGTACGTATGTGACATGTTAGAGCTATATGAACCGGCCAGGACTCTGAGAACCTCAGGTAGTGGCCTCCTGCTGATGCCCAGAGTCAGGACCAGGCTTCATTCCAGTTTTATGCTCCTAAAATCTGGAACAGTCTTCCTGAAGAGGTGAGACACGTTTCAACTCTGCCGTTGTTTAAATCCAGGCAAAACAGCCTTATTTATGTGTGCATATAGCAATTGAGAATATTATTACTATTGTACTATTACTATTATAATTATTTAATTTTAATTTTAATTTTATTTCTTTTAAATTTAAAGCTGATTGTATTGTTTCATTTTCTGATCTTTTTTCCTATGTAAAGCACTTTGAATTGTCTTGTACACGAAAATATGCTATACAAATTGCCTTGCCTTGCCTTGCCTAATAATCTGCTCCAAAACTCTGGAAATGACTCTTTTACAATCCTCTCCTCTGTGGCCATCCCTGTTTCTCTTAAAGCCCTTTTCTGACGTAGTTTTTCCTTCCACTACACTTCAGCACAACAAACCATCAGGTTCACTAGTAGTGACCTTTTTCTATCTTGGTGGACGATGTCTGACTGAAGGGAAACGTTTAAGTCACCGCTCCTTCACATGTGAGTGAAGGAGTTTCCAGTATCTGCTTCAAACGTGATGCATAAAAAAAACATACCTCATCATTTATTAAATCTATTTATGTTTTTTTCCACATACTTTGTTTCAATCTAAAAAGTTGCACATGTTGCTTTCAACAATTAAGGCAAATGACCCCATATGAGTGTAATTTCCCCATAAGTCTGATACTTGGCTGTGCCACACACTGGCACCAGGTCGTTATTTCGCTGTGGAGGAATTTTTTGCTTGCTCTTCTCTGAAGAATCATTTTAATTCAGCCACATTGGACAGCATCTCATTTCAATTTAAGACTTACTTCCTCTTCCTTCTATTTAAATAAACTAAAAAAAGATAAAAAATTATAGAATTCATCATCAACAACAGGCGCAACATTTTTTTCACATCATTTGAAAACAGGTTATCTTTGTATGAAAGATATAAACAGGTCACAAAATATAATAAATTACTTTCCCCCTTTGAAGTACTAAAATCACTTTCTCCATGCATCTGTTAATAAGGGATAATGGTAACTCACCTTGGAATCCTGGTGGGCAGACTATGAGCGCCTGCTGGAAGGGGTCGGGCCGAGCGGCGCAGAGCTGTGGCGCCCCCGGCTGCAGAGGCATGCTCCTCTGGGCCACAGCCGCCATGGAGGCAGCGGAGGGCTGGTAGAGTGCAGATTGGTAGTTTAGTATGGAGACATCGGGACTGGCAAAGGAAAGGGTGGCATTGTTGGTGGAGGAGGGAGCCAGGTTGGTGGCCTAAAGGAATGATGGGACCAAAATAAAAGTCATGAAGGTGGAGGCACTGATGGAAAACACAGGGGGGGAGTGGGATGGGCTCGGAGATTTAAGCTAATCAAGCCTAAAACTTAAAACAATTTGGGCATAAATAATGAAATCCAAGGGAAGGATCTGGGAACTGAGGGAATAATCTTAAAATATGCAAACTGCTGATTTGATTAATTAGGTGGAGAAAATGAATGTGAGTGGTACCGCAATCAATGCCACAGTGGCACGAACAATAACTCAAAGACAACACAACGCCATTAAAGTAAATGCAGTTGAGTCCTTTGAGCTGTTTACCGGTATATCGTTTTTTTTCTACAGTAAATTGCTTCTGGGTAGTCATTAATATTTACTGTCTTGATCACTTATTTATTCTGTTCTGCGATAAAAAAATATTTGTCATTTGAATGCAATTAAAAAGCAATGATTGGTTGAACGAGTTTACATGCAGTGCAGAGAATGTCTAATGAATATAAAAAATAACCGAAACAGAATAGATGATACTTTATAGATCCCAACCAAAAATTTTAACTTTAAATATCATAAATAATGAACACAGGGAGAATAGTATGCATGCAGATTCAAGTACATACAAAAATCCAAACAATTGTTTATTATATGTCTTAAATTGCATTATTTATAATAAAGATTCAGCAGTTCGGCCACAGAGACAGGAAAAAACTAGGACCGCTGTCAGCCATTTTGGTGCCAGCATCCTTCTCTTGGCTCTCTGGGACGGACTGCTTCACTGTTAGAATAATAAAGGCTGAGGATTACCTACATTTATTCCAAACTAACTCCAATCAAGTCTCTTTTCATCATAACTTGTGCTTTAACTTTAAGTCTCTTTAAATACCCTTGCGTCCGACAGACACATTTATGTGTCAGGCTTACAGTTTTTAAGCTCGGCCTGTAAACAACATGAAGCTCCGACGTTTGTCTTTTTCATACTATAGGTTTGCAATTAAATCTAATCACTTTGGATCTCATCTTGATTTATTTCGAGGTGGAACATATTTCGCGCTCAGAATAGAAACCCTTAGGGATTAACTGCCTAAACACAACTCAATTTGTTTATTGTAAAATAATCCATTTAGAAAAAAAAAGATTGATTGAAGTGCATCCGAGATGAATGTGATATTCATCCTCATGATGGGTTTATGTGAAGTTCTGATCGGCCCTGTATCATGCATAACATGAAACCCACAGAAGCAATTTAAATGCAACACGGCCCTTAAAGGCCAGATTAAAGTTGTACTTTATGTAACACTAGGTGTTAAATAATATGGCAAAGTTGATAAATCTCGTGTTAGAAGTTGCTCATCTAGTGTCCATCAGATGTGGCAGAAAAAAAGACATTTCCAGCCAACAGCTACTGTATTATATAATTATGTATGTGGCCTAACCTCTGTGCATCTTAAGTATTAAACACATGGAATACTAAGATCTCCTTGAAACATCCCTGTGCCTTTACTAAGCCATTTATTTCTTTTATACCATGAGATTGTGTCCAATATTAGCTTCTTGCATCAGGCTTACATGCTTTGCGCCATCATTTCTCATTTGCTCTTTAGTGAGAGTGATGAAAACCAGGAGTGGAAAACGTGATCAATATTTCTGTGTGGCATTCATTAAAAAAAACCCCAAAAAAAGCCAGCCAGCTGCTTTCCATTTCTGCAAATGAGCTGAGAAAAATAAATCTGTAACCTGAGCCTATTTATCTGCCGTGAGAGCCAGCTGCAGAAAAGACCGACTGAGGAAAATGTTAATTCGTTTAGATCGCAGCGAGATGATGTTTTTGTTGCTTTACACGTTGTGTGAGCTCATTCGATTTAGCCGGCGATAGAGAACCCTGTTCGGGAGAGGATAGATGGGAATGAGCTGGATTTGTAGCTACGCACAATCTGGTAAACCTTGTAACCAGAAGCTGTGGGATTCCTGCGTGAGCCAAAAGTCAGCAGTTTTGATTTACAGAGTGTCGCGGAACAAAGCGGTAAAGCGCCACAGGGTCAACCCAGAGAAATGGGAGGAAAGAGGAGAAGACAGAAGAGGGGGACAGGAGCAGGAGGAAGCCTGGTAAAGGGATTTTTAAGGCCTTGAAAGCCCTGGGATGCTGGGCAAGCAGGAAGCGCGGCTTGTCGTGTGTGTGATCAGCACTTTGTGACAATCCCACAGGAGCCGGGGCCGCAGACAGATATCTATGCACCGCAAAAAAAAAGAGAGGCTGACAAACCAGAAAAGCTGCAAATAGGAGGAATGCTCCGATAAAAGCCTAATGAGAGCAGAACCAGCTTTGGTCTGGCAGTGAATCTGAGCAAATAGCAACCAAATAAACACAAATTAAATGGATTCTTAGTCTGCTTTTGTTTTAACAATTCTTACAAAAACACGCTGCTCTATGGTAAACAGTAATCAAACTGAATCAAGGCCATATTTGCCACATACTAGTTGGATTTATTTCATTATTAACAAAGATACATTAGTTTCTATTGGGTTTACGCCACGCTACTAAGTATTTACCATAAATCAGATATATAGCAAAGAATAACTTTCCTTCCACTTCATAAATATATGAGTTTGAGTTTGTCTTAATGAAAAATACAATAAAAAACAGTTAATAATAATTGAAAAGGATGGCAATAAAAACAAAAGACACAAATTAGCACATTTACACCCACTGATCTTTTCTCTCTCACCTGGCTGTGCACAGTGTTCAGCTGGTTGTTGAAGGTCATGGTGAGATTGGTGGATGTGGTGGGGGCCACATGGGTGATAAAGGGCGTTTTGCTCTGGTTGACGGCGTCATACATGTTGACGCGGCGCTTGCAGATCTCCATGTTGTGGAAACACGACTTCACACTGCACGGAGAGAGAAGGACGGGGAAAAGAGAGATTAGCGGTGAGCTCGGGGTGACGTACGACGGTGGACACTGTGTGAACGGCAACAAAAGGAGCTGTACTGGTTGCTGTGCGGGAAATCGAGCAGATGCGACATGGTTACGAAGGGGTGGTTGAGTGTTTCGATGGGCGTGATCCTCTTGTCAGTGTCAATCGTTAGCATCTTGGTCAACAAGTCGATGAACTCCCTCCGGTCAGCCTTGTCCGCCAGCATGTCGCTGCCTTCCAGGTCGGATGTCATATTCACCTGAAAGCACCAAAAAAGGGATTTATTTCATTAAGGCCTTGTTTAACCAGGAGTCACAGACTATTGTCACAAGTCAGAAGCTAAATGTGACACTGAAGTGAGGACTGAGCCTAAAATGATGATTATTATGATGGAAAGAAGAATCTAATCTTTTACCGATTTGTTAAAGGTATAGATGACAGGAAACATCTCTCATTCCAAAAAACGACTAATATCTTATGATTTGAAGCACTTCACATCATCAGGCGAGCAGAAAAGGACAAACATTTCGAACCTATAACCTGGGGGGGTTTATTATGTGTTTTATTGATATCTTCCTGACTCTCATACAGTATAACACTCTCGCAGAGTATTATACTGTATTTGTGTATTTTATGGGGATTACTAGAGAGCCAGTCATGTTTTAAAATCAATTTGTTACTTTTCAGCTAATTCAGAAAGAAGAAAAAAACATTTTGTGCAGGTCAGACGGTTACAAATGACTCATGATCATAAATCAGCTATAAAATCTCTGATCGGTGCATTTGTTGGTTTCCCCAACGCATCATTCAATGCTCAGAAAAACTATTAGGAAAAATCTCCATCACATAATCAGGGATAACCTTGTGCTTCACTCGCATTAGCAACATTTGCACTTTGCGTTCGCAGCGGCAGATGAAAAAATGTCTGGAGCCCCTCGGAGAGAGTTTTATCTCCTCCAAGATATAAAAACAAACAACAAGGAGGAACTTAATAAACATTGCCACTGGCCGTCAGTTTCACACAGGACATGAGTTTGTGAGCGGCTCTGAAAAAAGCTGACACGGCGTCCTAATGTAAATATGTTCGGAGGAACGTTCTGGGAAGCTGCCCTGATGCATCAAGCTGCTCGAGTCGTAATAAGCGCCGCGGCTCGGGCTGCGGGTAAATACTTGGCAAAGCGGCTGACTTCTACTCTACACTGCACACAGAAGCAAAGATTGATTCGGTATGTGAGGCACTAATTCTGAAACAGAGCGCTGCTTTTGGTGTCGCCCGTGTCTGGTGATGGATGAAGGCAAAGGGGGGGAAGGTCACGGTGTTGCCACTGATGCAGCCGGCGGGAAAAAAAACGGGGGACTTCCAGGCAGTGCCAGGACCAGGACCAGGACCAGGACCTGGACCTGGACCAGCAGCTGACAGGCAGCCTTGTTTATCGTGACTGCCGGGCGGTGGAAGCGAGGTTGTTTTTCATAAAGACGCGGCGCTAATCTGCAGGTCCGCTCCAGGCCTTATCAGATGTGCTGCCAGTCAACACGGCAAATCTGATTCAAGGCCCTATCGTTATGCAGACTACTCAGCTTCAGCACCAGTTTCGTCTTTGCTTGCCATCTCCACTGGCTTTGATAAAGGAGTAGTCTGCAACATTAGGTAAAGAGTAATAATAATAATAATAATAATAATGTGCTCTGCAGGTAGATGACTACGACGCAAATGTTCAACAAAAGTAATCAATGAATAAAAACAAAGGATATATTTTCCAATAATCCACTGAGTCTGAAACATGCATAAAAACACACACACACACACACAGTCTGGCAGTGTTCGGAGTTTAAAGGCATGCCAGCAGATGTTGAGCAACTGGACAGACAAACCTGCATCCCAGGAGATGGGATACGTGACATGCACGATGCAGCCTGTCTGCAACACGACCCCGAATTATCTGCGGGCTCCTACGTAACCGAGGGGAAAGATTGGTTACATGATAAATGCAGACTCTATGTGTGTGTAATGAAGACAACGCTTTGATTGGGTATTCATACCCTGTCGTTTTTGTCACATTCGGTAAACGTTAAGACCACCAATTTTTTTGATGGGTGTTCTTTAAAATTTTTGTGACGGACCAACATAAAGTAGTAATAGTGTTTAGGTAATCCTTTTATCATTGTGAGAAACCCTCTTAGAGGTTTGTCAAACCGCTTGCTTATATTTTAAATGTTTTAAAAATGAAAGGAAAATAATCATATTTGATAGGAAAAAACAGTGATAATGACTGGATTTCTTAGTATGAATCTTTAAAGCATTTCTAATTATTCAACAAGTTTTAAGACAGTTTTATTATGCCTGCAACCAACTAGTCACAGAAATAAATAAAAAACGAGTTTAGATACATATGTGAAGCTTCAAATTAAAGTAATTAGAAGTAATTAGATTTTTAAAGGTTGGATCCAAAGTGGCACAAAAGTAAGTAAGTTCTTCAAAATGTGTAATTATTTACCTATTCATAAGAATATCAATCAATCAAAAATACATTATTTATCCCAAACGGAAATTAAATAATAAGAATATCAAGTAGCATATGTGGACAGTTTGTAATTTTCTGCCTCTTTGTACCAGAAATCAAGTCGAAGTCCATAAATCTTGAGTTGGTTTTCTTCCACTTCAAAGTTGGGCTTTATTTTGTGTTGGTCTATCAAACATGATCCAAATAAAACACATAACATTTGCGATTTTAACGTGACGGAACGCAGAAGAGCGCACAATGCTTCTGCTGCCATGCCTTCACGGTTTATGAGTATTTCCGGCCTTCCTTCCTCGCCTCCCTCCCCACCGGACACCTCGTGCAATCGTGCATTTACTGTAAGCTGGTGTCTGATTTCCCTAAAATTAGATATACTCGTGACTGAAGCTTCCACACATTTCCCACGACTAAAAGGACGTTCATTATCTCTTCCTGCCGCCCCCCCAGCCTTGCAGGGCCTTCAGCTATATCATCCATTATACACGCAGGCAAAGATGTCCACAATGCCGACTTGTTTATGTGGTCTGGATAGTGAGACGGGCCATTCCCCCCCACGTTTAGCCTGTGCAGCTCGGCATTGAAACCTCCTCAATGTTTTCCTTTTTTTTTATTGTAGTAGACCGAGTCGTCTTGCAACAGAGGAAGACAGGATGCAGAGCTGGAAGCACAGAAGAAATAGATGACCCCGGGGATATCATGCCAGCACAGGTTGGCTTCATTAAACCGTCTCCCTCGTGTGTGTGTGTGTGTGTGTGTGTGTGTGTGTGTGTGTGTGTGTGTGTGTGTGTGTGTGTGTGTGTG
>JAVLVB010000646.1:1796984-1817837 GCA_032876305.1 Orestias chungarensis
TGAGTGTTAAGTTTACACGACGGTAAATTCCCGCCATAGAAGGAAGCTCTAAACTTGCATTCAAAACCATCTCACAACTGATCTGGTTAACTTTGTTTTTCTCGACTTGATGAAGCCACTAAATAGCCATATATCAGTTTTGTGCTTTTTCCAGCTAGATGCTTCTGTTTCTTTTTTGGGATACATCTATATAAAAGGCCTTGTAAACACATTTTCATTGCATTATTATTTTTTGTTATTGTGTTGAAACCATCGCAATTATCTTTGAGGTGAACACGTTCTTCATGTACTGGGTTGTCCTTATGGACCAGGCTTTGCACCGGACCTCACCTGATCCAGAGCAGACTGACAAAGGCCAAATCCAAACCATGGGCTGAAAGTCGGAGGTATAGAATATCCACAGCATTTACCGGCTTAGCCCATTTCATGCTTACATGAAACACAGATGGGACGCAACCACAGGCACAAACCCAGCAGCATCAACTGCAGGCATGGGGCCTGCTAACCAGCCGCAGCGCATTTTCACCGAGGGTTTGTTAGTTATTAGAGGGAGCGAGAGCCAAAAACGACCAGCAGGGGTCTCAGCAAACAGCTGCATTCAGCTGGAGATCAGACCTCAGCAACACAAAGGTTTAATGGGGCGCTCATACGTTTGATAGATAATCGTCGGGATGCGATGGATAAACTGCCTCTTGACCCGAAAACCACCTTGATAAAAGAAGCTTCGGCGCAAGAGCCCTAGCAACAATACTTCTCTGGTTCGACTTGTTGAGAGGAAAGTCTTTCCGCTACGATACGCGGACAGCATACCTGCGCCATATCATCCAAGCAGTTGAAGATATACTTGCGAGCCTCCTTGGACTTGATCCCCGTCTCAGCTTCATGGTCTTCCGGAGTCTGCAGAGGACAAGAAGCAGATGTGTGACGGAAACATGCCGTTTACATTTGGCTCATTATAGCCGCTTGTTGTTGATGCGCAGCAGACCTCATCCTGCCCTCCGAGTAACCCTGGGGTAGCGCACAAGTGCTTTCAGAATGCCTACGGTGTCACGCTGTGTATCACGCCGACACTGCAACGATACGCAAACTACAGAGCGTATGTACGCCAGGCGCACCTGGACAGACACGAGCCTGACAGGCGTAAACAAGCCCTCATTACGTTTCAGCAGATGCAGATTTACACGGAACATATCTGCATTGACCTGACGGGCAGAAAAATCTCCTGACATAACACGGGAGTACGTTTAATTACAGCCAGCGACGCAACACAGCTGCCGTTACGTGGAAACACGCGGCTAAGCGCAGTTGAGGCCCAACCGTCGCTCTTCGATGAGGACAAGACAGAGAAATGTTTCTAGGACTTTGGGATTTCACACAAACCAGATGTTGGAGAGTCGTGATGGGTCCCAGTGTCTCTGTTCAGCTTTACTCCAAAGATGATTTTTAAATACGACTCGCTTTTCTGAAGGCCTGTATAAAGTCATTTTCCGCCTGCTTGGACTAAAAATGAGGGAACAAAAGAGGAAAAGGGGCTTAGCAGAAAGGCCACATGTAGAACTTACAGTGCCTTGCAAAACTAATCACACCCTTCCATATCTGACCGTTTTACAGATTTGGACTTTGGCAGAGCCACTCATCCTATTTCTGCTATTCTGCAACCTAAACAAAGCTTTTTTCCATGTTTGCCTTAAATTTGGCTCCATGTATTCTTTCACGTGATGTCTGACTAGCTACCCTGCCCCACACAGCATGATGGTGCGACTATTTTACTTCCCCATGTGGACGATGGAATAAACAGAGTTACCTCTCTACTAGATATAGGATTGCCTAACATTAATTGTGCATGCTATTTGTTCATTAAAAAAAGGGCGAATAATAAACAAAACAATTACTTCTGCCGGCCGAATGTCACAGGGATCCATACTAACACATGCTCCCACCAGAAAAGGATCAGTATTTGTATCTTATTATAGTCACACAAAAAAATCACACATTCTAAATCTGTGTGGAACGTGAGTTCAGATTCAGAAGCTAATGTTCTTTATTGAGTGACCTAAATGGACCTCTTAAATAGAGCCGACAGGGGAGAAGATGCATTTTACCTTCATCTCTCAGGATATACTGTAACTAAAGCCTAATATTAACGACTAACATCTATGACAGCGAATGTTAAAAATTAAAGCCTACTGTAATCTATTTACTGTTGCTCTTGTTTTTATACGCAATATTTCCTACGTTCTTTCATTTCACAAACCTGCTACACTTCTCTTATTGCGTTCGTGTACCTTCAGTCTCCAGAGAGGATAGGTGGAGTCCGGATCTCTGTTGAAGAACCTGGTGGTCTTCGTCCCTGAACTCAACAGATATTCTGCCGGAAGGCCCTGCGTTTGTGAGATGTACCGAATCTGCAAGACAAAAAAGAAAAATGATACAAAAAAACCACAAAATAAAAAACACATAAGATTAAGCTAATTGTTTAACTTTGACCAGCAAAGAAAAGGATGGTTTAGGCTGTCACCTGCTAATGTAAAAAAAATGCAAAAGCCTTATTTAAGCAACTCTGAAGGGGTTTTGGTTTTGGTCGCGTTTGGTGGCCCAGTGTGGACAAAAGCGGTAGAGTTTTGCCTGTGGAAGACCAGCACCAGCGCATAGCGTCATAAAATCCTGATCTCCCGGTCGCCTGGAGTTGGAATGAAGTACATTTCTGTTTCCAGTGTCTGTGTGAAGGATGAATAGCGATGAGGTGATGAATCTAATTGTGGTGAAACAATTTCATATGATGATGTTGAAGATAAGAAATTGGGGAAGCGACGTATGCCATAAAGCAGTCAGCATATTTGTAGTTGTTTTGTGTGGCAGGGTTCCTGCCACCCTCCTCAAAGTTGCTTAGTGGCTGTTAAAGTGATACGGACCCCCTCCATGACCGAGGCGTCATTCAACGAGCTGTAAGTCGACGTATGATCACAAAAGTTATTAAAATATTTTATGAAGATTGAAAAGTTGCTAAGTGTTTCTTTGACGATGCTTGTACAATTTTTTAAAGAATATTTATGTATAATGATGCAGATCCGAACAAGAAGTTAAAAAAACACATGCTATATTTTTGTGGCAAAAAAAGAGAAGACGTTTTTTAGTGTTTCAATGCCACATGCTCAACATTTCCACCATCTGATGGAAGGAGAGACTAACATGGCAATGTACTGCTGTGCAGCACAGGAGACATGCTGGACTGTGAGAGAATCAGGACAGGTTATCTGAGGGACACCAAGAAGAACCGACAGGAGCGAGTAAACCAAGGTTTTATTGTGTCAATGAATGAATATCATCATCGTGTTACCTGATCGTACTCGGAGGCTCCGGGGTAGAGAGGCCATCCCAAAAACAGCTCAGCTATGACACAACCCAGCGACCACATGTCTATGGCTTCACAGAACGGCAGGCCGAGGATGATCTCTGGAGCCCTGAGGAAACGCGAAACATGGGTGGGTTAGAGCACTGATGGATTCGTCTGAAACTCTGCGTATTGAAGAAATATGCACAAACCTGCTGCCAATACAAATAAACATAAAAGCAACGTTAACGTTATAACTTTTGATAAACCTGCAGTTCTGGGCAGTTCATATACGCTCATGGAAAGGAGCTCACAGCAGTTTTACATTTCCAAATAAACGTCACGGTTTAAGTAGAAGATATATGCACAATGCTAGGACATGAAATGCCCCACATTCACATAAACAGCAAAGTCAGAAGATTGAATAACAAGAGTTATTTGGTCATCAGCAAAAAGTGCTTTCTTGACACTTTTACAGGAAACGACTTACGGTTAATTTATCATAGTTTCTACAATTAATTTAGGTTAAGTAGGAGGGATATTGGTAGTAACATGTTAAAACCTGATCCAGCTACCAGTACGAAGGTACACCGTGAATAAAATAAATTCCTTCCTGTATAAAAAAAAAAAAAAGATTTACATGAGATGCAAGCCACTACCTCCCAGCTGGATGACAACACGACTAAAAAACAGTTTAAACATTACCCAACATTAATGGCATGGAAACTAAGGAGTGCAACTTTTTTCTAAGGTAACATTGTTTTAAACCTGGAGTTGGCACAGACTAATTAACCAGCAAATCTAAATAACTCCCTGAAATAAAGCAGCACTGAATTCTGAAGTGAACTGAAAATATTTTCTACATTTTTTTAGAAAGTAATAGCGCAGCCTTGTTGTTGTTCCTCCAAATAAACTCCACAGACAACAACTTGCCTTTAAAAGCCACAGATTTAGTCCTTCCCGGTGTGTATTTTAATCTAAAATCTAATTTAATCCAGCTCTTTGTAGAGGCTTCAGGGGTTTATTAGAAAAACAATAGCATAAACAGCATCTTAAGGACCAAAACAAGGGACAGTATCCTGGTGGCAGCATCATACTTTGAAGAAGGGACAAGGAACCTCAATCCAGGGAAATACAGAGAGAAAAACAGATCCAGGCAAAAAAAGAGTGTTTGTTCAGCCAGAGCTACAACTGAAAGCTTAAAATACAAGTATATTTGTGTTAAAACGACCTAGTCAAAGACTAATTGTAAATTCAGCATTTTTGTGAAGTTTTTTTTGTGATAACTATTCAGTTCAAATATTCTGTACTAATTGGTTTCCTTCCACAAAGAAGGAATGCATATTTCACCGAGCCATAAGGATCAATACTTACATACATAGACTGTATCCTGAGGTGTTGTATTTCTTATGCATCAGAATTGACTTAACAGACCATCAATATGGTAACTTCTTGTTGCAGCAGTGAAAGAAGTATTGAGTTATTTACCTTGAAAATAGATTTATTGTCTCATAGATTCAAGTGAAGTTCTGAACTCATTTTTATTTTCCTTCAACCTCTCTGTGCTGTCAGAAAGACGAATAGGCTCACATCTTCAATGATGCCCAAAATAACCAGGAGCTTCGTGATTCCTCACACAAAAGTACTTTTAAGAGATTCTCAACCTGTCATCGCCACAGTGGGGACACTCTTGGTCTTGCTTTCTTCTTTTTCCCCCCCTTCAAGGTAGGATGTAGTACATTGGCTCCAAAGAAATCTAATCTAGGCTGAATTCTCTGACATCCCTGTCCATTCATCTGTAATATATATTAACAGCATGACACGTGGTTCAAAGGAGCTCAAGGCGGCATCTTGGAAAGTTTCAAGTTCACAATCCTGATTACCATGACCATGGTAACTAGCCCCTCCCCCTCCCACCGCACACACACATACACATACACACTCCTCAGGACTTGATCGGCTCTGGCAGGATGTTGGTCATGGAAAACAGCATGTTATGATGGGGGTGGGGGGCATTGCTACCCGACTTTACAGGGATGCAAAAGTGTTGGGAGGTAAATGAATAAAATCCACTGAACACAGTTGAAAGAACATTTTCAACTGCACCTCTATATTTTATTGCACTGCAACTGCTACATTTTATTGCACAAACACTGAGGTTGAGGCATTACAAGGATAGATGATTATAAACTGCAAACGACAGAGGAGAACAAAATACAACATTCCAAAGAGGCAAAGGCACCAATAACGGGTTAGATAGAATTGCATTAGAAACTGAAGAGCTCCTGACACAGAAGGTGGTTATTGGGGTCTAAAGGGCATTGATGGAAAAGACAGCAAAGACAACACTCTGGCAACAGTATCTCAGGGCACCATTACACAACAATACAAAGTAAGCATCACACACAATGAGCTGAAAAATCAGTCAAAAGGTTCCCAAAGAAGCAGAAAGTGGGCTGCCAGGAGGCGATAACGCAAGGAAGAGCATGGTCTGCAGACGGTATGAGGAGAAAGAGACTGAGCCAAAGAGACTGGCTGAAGATTCACTGACAACACGGGGACAGATGTAAACATAGAAGCTGCTCAAACATGCTGATCTAAATTATGAACCCTAGGAAGACCTCCTGTCAGCATTTTCCTTCATAACAGAAATAGATTTCATACAAACCAGACTGTGAATCCATGTCCAGTTTCTGTGCAGGTAAAGTAAGTAATTAAGTACATCAATGTCAAAAATGTGGTCGTTGATGGCTACATGATGCATGTAAGACACTACTGCTCAACAGTGCAGTAATTTTGATTAAGATTTCGAATATGGTCAGCCACTCCCTCTTTCTCATTCATTACGGCAGCTTAAAACTTCTTTTGTGGCCACCTAAAATGTGATATCCGAACATGTATTGCATATCCTTTGTGATTACTATTGCAAACAGTAATATTGTAATGGCGCTTGTGATTTGATCTAATTTGCAGCACTAAAATGTAAATTACAAAATGTACAGCAAGAGGAAAATTTGAATGTATTATTTCTGCAGGTGGAATTTATAAGGTATGCCAGATGGTTAAGATGTGAGTGGGATCAGACAGAAGAGCCTGAGGATAAACTTCTAATAGTTGGACTTCAGGAATGAGCTTGTAGTCCCCCTATCAAAAAAAACCCATGGAGAATGCAGGAATGCACCTCCAATGTCTCTATTTTTGACACTAAAAACAATATATGTTTCAAAAATGTTCATTTGTACAAGTTATAATGATACAAGTGCATCACCACAAACAAATATGAATGTGAATCTGTTTTATGAGTCAGATTCCTCTTAAAGAAATTTGAAGCCAAGAGAAAATTTAATTTAACAGTTTTCTCTTTTCTTGATCTTTTGTATATAAAGACTACGAAGCTGTTTTAATGATTTAAAGCTTTTTAAAACAGCTGGACTTGACACAATCCTCTAAAATAAAGTGACACATTTTTATTTGTTGCCCTTCTTTTAAACTCAATATCTGCGGGAATATCATGCGGTTTTCTGGGACTTTTTTCTGCTAAGATCAATTGCAACATGCAGCTTCTCTATTCTATTCTATTCTATTCTATTCTATTCTATTCTATTCTATTCTTTTCTAATCTCTGGTTAAAAAAGTAATATTCAGTTTAAGGGGAATTTTGTTGCCCTCTCTCTTACAGAAAACCTCTACAGATCAGCAAAACAAAAACAGAGAGGAAGGAAGGGAGATGGAGGAAACTTGTTGTGCATGATACGAAACCACAAATGCAAAGTTGCCACTGCCAGTGCACGTCTGCTTGCTTGCAAAGCACCTTGAAGTTAGTGCTAATGCAGACCAACCACCTGCAAGGATACGCCGTGAAGTGATGAGTGCACATATCTGTTGAGCGTACTACTACTTCTCTGTTCTCCTCTCTGTTCCCCTTTTGCTCTCCAAAAGAAAGTCACACAACATACGACGGAACTGATTAAGTGTAGTTGGTATTTAGTGTTAATACATGTTTGACTCAATTACGAAACACAAGTGTTGAGCTTACTGAAAACAAAGCAGTTTTCAGTGTAACAAGTACTGCCGAAAATAAATCCAACTCATCTTTTTAGTAAACAAACCTACCCCAACGTAATTTACAATACTTTCATGCTATTTACTAAATTCTTCTGAACTTATTTGCAATGCAAACTCTGTTGTCAGACTAATAAGAACCAACAGATCAAACACAACATGGATATTTGTGCAGTGTAGTAAATGTAGATGACCCATAGTACAAACTGAAGCTACCAACAGTGAACCCGAGAAAGCTCATTTGCAAACTACAAATCTCTATGCCATAGCCATAGACAAATCTCGAAAACAATACCAGAAGTGCACAATTCCCATCGTCTAAGAAATGACAAGAAAATCCTTCAGAACTGTTTGAACTTTGGACCAGATGAGTCCAAAATATATAGACTAAAACCAACCAATTAATAGACTAAATCCCGCTTAGAGGTCATATTTAGTTTTTTTTTTATGTCTTACCAATTGACAAGTGATTGGGAAACGTTTTTCAAAATGCTTTATAATCTAGTGTTTGGGTGTTTGCTAGTATTTTATTGTAAAATGTTTCATTGCTCGAGCGATAATGGAGATTTACCTTCTAAGTAGAAGTTGTCAGGAAGCCTTTGGAGATCGTAAGAGTCAATTTAAGAACCTTTACATTCTAGGTAAAACACCCACAGATGCTGCTGTTTGAGTTTAGAAATCCTAGCTAAATGATCAAGTTGGTAATGCAAGATAGTAAAGCCCGTTTGAAATGTTAACACAACACCCATTCTAATTCCAATTTGGAAATGTCGGTAGACCTTTGAAGACGTTTGAGGTAATGTAAGATGCTAAAGCTAATTTAAATGCTAATTCACTGATCAGCTTGTGTCTGTTTTGAAGATATAAATCCTGAATTTCTTAGTTCATAATTTAGGTAATTAATGAGTACTCATGTGAGAAAGGCTAGATCTTGATTGCCGTTTATCCTACGTCGTAGCAATTGGTCAAAATTCTGTATAAGCCTTCAAAAGTCACAGGTTTTTATCACTACGGTTATACTTGTCATACAATCTTTAGGAACCACCGTACTAGACTATAAATGTCTAATACAACACATGCTAGCCAAAAACTTTAAATGGTTTTGAATTGGCACCCAACGGCATGAGAGGGCTCAGTGTTCGGACAACTGCCTCTATCAGCACCAGCTCTCCACAAAGGATGGAGAGTGTGGGACAGGGAGAGAGGGAGCAAGTCTCAATTTTGACATCCTCCCAGCTGGCCTAGTCATTGATAAGCCCCAATCCCTTTGGGAGAAAGAGATGGCACGACTCATGAATAAGGCCTTTCTTCTGCCACCCCAACCCACCCGAACACCTCGGTCCTTTCGCATAAACCCAATGTCAGTCAAGCCAGCCTTACCGCTTGCCCAGCCTAACCATCCCATCCCTTCTTAAAGGCCCCTCTGCAATCAAAACCCCCACCTAACTAGGCCGCTGAGTCCAGGCTAATGCTCCCCTCCCCGGTTCCTATCTGCCCTCTACTGAACTTTGCTTGGCTGGCCCGACAGTGTACACAGACACACACATTCATAGGCACACACAAGGAAACATGCACACAGTTGACATCCCATCCTGTGTTCATGTCAAGATATATCCATCAGGCTGACCTTCCCTACGCCTGGCTCCAAAAGATGAATCCCTAGAACCCAGCAACATTTAAATAGACATAAATGCACAACACAGTTTTCCAGTCTCTTGATATTGGTTTGATCTTTCTCTTTTCCATATTTAAAACCTCCATTACTGGCCCTTCTCCAAACATGATTTATTCAAGAGGCTGAGGGTTGGGGATAAAGGAAAAAAAGCAAGGCTCTTCAGAGTAAATAACAAGCTTAGAGCTCTGTTATGATCAACTGCAAAAATGGTTCAGGAAAGAGCATATAGTGTAATCAAGAAAAAACACCTTTCCATTAGCATTTCTTCCCTTTATCCCATTCCTTCCTCCCCTTTCCCTGCCATCTCTTTGCCTATTTCCTCCCTCCATCCCACGCCTTGCCCTTGCTTAATGTAAAAGGCTCCTGTAGGTGCTGTGAATGGATCCGTCAATCCCTTTGGGTTTTCATCTGCATATTCATATTCCAAAATGTTCCTCCACAGGGTCTTTGAAGAAGCACCATAGAGAGACATTTTTGGATATATTGCATGGTCGTGGCTGACTGTGAAATCAATATGCAGAGTTGCATCCCCTACTGCGCACCTGTGGCCCATCAAAACCGAGTCCAACCCAACACATGTACTCTTAAACATCACACTTCCAAAGACGCACCACCTGAACCTATCAATTTGGAAATAGCTATACAGTACTCAGGCCATGCATATGATGATGGGATTGTGTATAATGAATGCATATGCTATAGCAATGGAGTGCAGGCTGTATATAAATTTAAAGCCTGTGTTCCAGGTGGCAGACAGGAGGAAAGAGGAGAGGTATATGTGGACATGTAAAAGTTTTTACAGAGTCCTTGAGAAATGTCTCACTCCCCAAACAGCGACAGCATTCCTTGCACTTAAGGTCGTCGAAAAAAAAAAAGGTCTCGCTCTTTCCCTCAGCCTCGCTGTCAGAAGAAGGGACAGAGAAAGCGCTGACAAGGCTGCCACTGTTTCGCCTGTTAAAGTATTAGCATTCCACGTGAGTCTGGCAATACATTACAACACAGAATTGGAAAGTGGGAGTGATTGGTAGGATAATTTAGCTAACAAGTAATTATATATCGATAGAAAAATTTAAGAAGTTCAAACTACGGAAATTTTAAAACATCAAAGTATGCTAATGCAAAATATCAGAGCGACCCTGGGTGTATGCTGATTCAACACAACCCGGAGTCCAGTTCAGCTCAGCACCCTCAGAGAGTAAATTGCAACAGAGAGCTAACAAAGGTAGCATTTGCACACTCAAAGGTCTTCTCTGTCTCCTCTGGTCTAACCATCTCACATTTTACACCTCCCTTCTCTTCGAGGCCTTTTTAGATAATGACATATTCAGCAGGCAAAGATCTACCCCTGTCACTGAGGCACACATGGAGCCGTGTTGTCGCTGTATGTCGCATAGCAGGACTCTTGGACACTGAACAAAGAGTACATTTATTTATGTTTCAACACTGTTTACATTTAAAAATGTAAAGAAAAAAATTACCATGTATTATCCAATACTTGCCATACATTTACTTCTTTGAGTCTTCGACCTTGTAGAAGCAGTTTTCGATTCAGCCCATGTTAAACCCCATTTGTTCGCTTAGACATCAATATATTGTTCCATCAATGCCTGTTCGTAATTGCCTCTTTTCCGTGGTTATTATACTCCAGCATGCCGTTGATCCTATCAATAATACATCTCATTTCCACCCTTCAACCTGCTGACGGCTCCTGGCACAGCAGCGCTTCTACAGTACATTCCCACCCCTGACTTTGCAGGGTGAAATGGACAAACCTCCTTCAAAAGACAGGGGAATATAAAGAAATGACAAAAGATGAGAGAGTGGGATACAGCTGGTGAGGAAGGAAGGGATTTTATCACTGGAATATAGATGCCGTCTTAATCAACAGCCACCAATAACCCATTTACACACATATTCACACACACGCACGCACGCACACACACATACATATAATCTGTCCTTCTGCCTTTCTTGTGAAAGGGAAAAGTGCCAAGAAGGATTTGCCATTAGTAAATGATGAGAATTTGTCATACAGTGATGCTGTCACATCAGACTGCCAAAAGCTAAGATTTAGGGAATGCCAAAAGTCAGCCTAATGTCTAGGCCTGTCACGATAACAGCTGAGCAATTAATTGTCTCAGAAATTATTGCGATAAACAATAATATTGTTGGAGACCATTTTAAATTGATATAATGATAATGACATAATATTGCAACTATGTCCTGTCAAAGATCAATAAACTTTATTTTCATTTGAACACTTTAATCTGAAACTGGTAAATAAAATAAACAAAAACACAAACAAATGGACTCTCAGTGTCTGTTAACAAAAAATGCACTTGAATAAAATCTAAACATTAAAACAAAATGGAAATAGCTACATTAAATAAAAAACGTGATGTATACCAATCGGCGTTTGTGATATGTATGTTTCCCCGGGGATTTCGTATTGTCTATCAAACGTTTGCAACATTTTTCGAAATGGCGGCTTTTCAATAATATTTAAGGGCAGCATTTCTGTAGCAATAAAGTGAACTACACGGTCTGTGAGCGCGCACCACTTTGCACCATCCTGTCGATTAATTGCTTCACTGACAGTGGACTGTCGGGTACTTGAAGATTGAGGCGGCCTACATTTTTTGCCCAGCTGAGAAAACTGAATTGGATGGTTGCTCTTTAATTGCATGTACAAGTTGGTTGTATTGCCGCTCTTCGTTGCTACCGTTTTACCACGTGTGTATGGCGTGATTTTTGTGCCACCAGGTTTGCGGGCAAAGAGCTATCTGAAGGAGCAATAATTCTGAGCGTGTGCGTATGAATCTCAGGTGCGAGCACTCACTCACAGGCTTTCGGGCACGCCTTCAACTCTGACAAACTGCCCGCTCAGCTCACTCTGCTCGCGCTCAGCTCTGAGTCTGCGCTCACAACTCTGCTGAAATGTTAGTGAGTCTGAGAGTAGGAATCAACTTTGTGTATTTGGATGAAAAAGGACAGTCTTTGATTAGCTGGGAGCGCGGCTCATTTACATATAATGTAGAGTTGCGAGCGCAGACAGAGAGCCGAGCGCGAGCAGAGTGAGCTGAGTGGGCGAGCAAGCAGTTTGTCAGAGTTGAGCGTGTTGTCCGAGCACCTTTGAGTGAGCGCGTGCACCTGAGATTCATAAGCACACGTTTACAATTATAGCTCCTTCAGATAGCTCCGTGCCCGCAAACCTGGTGGCACAAAACTTACGCCATACGTGTGCGGAGAGAAGCGAAGCGGCGCGGCAAAAAGACACAGGGGAAACAGTATCTGACGGGGAAATGCGACTCGACGGAACACCAGCTTGCAAAGGTGCAGCGGTTCGCCTCGAAAATGCTCCGAAATGCTCCCACACTTGTGCAGTTACGTTCAACTTTGTAACCAGTTCTATTTTGAGGTTTGTCCCGATATCAGCTAGTGTTTCTTAAGCATGCTAATTGAGCTAAAACGCTGGAGAAGTACAAAATAGCGCACCGCCCTGATTTATTAGTTCACTCCTCCCTCACGCTGAGAAAATGAGAAGGGAGGAGTGAGTGGAGAGCACTGGAGTTAAGCCTCTTTGACATCCAGTGTCGAATAGGAAAAGGCTGGTAAAAACGATAAAGCCGATAAGTGAAAATTATCAAACTCATTTAATTATCATACGATTAATGGATTTATCGTTTATTGTGACAGGCCCACTCATGTCTCCCTAAACCAATTAGGATACAGGACGAGGACATTACGTGGCCAACCTAGAAGCAACTAAAAAGGATATTAACCTGAGCCATGTATGAGCAGCTGAGGTCTGACAAACTGAGGAGTATGGAAATCAAACCTGAGTTTCCAAATAATCATCTCATGCTTAACATGAAATGATTAATCAATTGGTTTAAGTTAATGTATTTTCTGTAAGAACAGTTTCATTTTGCAAGAGTTTACTTGTAATTAATAGTAACAACCAATCAAGCATCTAGGTCTGCAGAGCGATTGTGTAAACATTTGCAAAACCCTTCTTTTTCTGGAGATACAATGGTGACAGGACTTCCAACAAGAACATTGCATAGAAAAAATGTTTATAGAATTGGTTTCAGTATCAACATCTGCATCAACACTTTTAATTGCACAACACAACACAAAGCCTCAGATGCAGTACACAACCAGTAGACTCTTCTGGCAACTTAGTCAATTAGGTCAAGTTTGGCAGTTTCCAGGAGAATGGCAGTTTAGAAGATTACTATAGTGTGTGATTGTTGTTAGTTGGGCTTGTCTTGTTAATCCAGTAAAGGAAACTGGTAAGATTTCAGCATATCAAGATTTTTGGATCAGCTTTCAACTAACACCAATTTAGGGATGGCCTTTTACTGTTCATGATGACTCCACGCCAATACACTAATCAAGGTCCACAAGGACATGGGAAGCAAGACTGGAGAGGTTGGTGAATGACCTGTACAAAACCCTGACCTGACCCAAAATAGCACCTCTGGTATTATTTAGAGCACAGACTGAAGTTCAGGGAATGTCTTGATACACAAATGTTCCCTTAGAAGAATCCTTAAAAGTTTGTATAAACATACTCCTAAACCTCAAAGACAATAGGAACTGAAGCTATAGCTACTAGGTCAGCCTAAGTCTGTTGATGAAGTTTGGAATGACATAGTAGTTTAAAAATGCAAGTATTTCAATACTTAATGCAGTGTTTCACTGTTAAATAACTGAGCATAATAGACTGGAGCCCATCAAGCTGGCAAAGGCACTAAGTCAGGTAAGACGGATTGCATCTGCTTGATGAATGTTTAAACCCAAACTGATCACTACAGCAAATCTAAGTGTACAAGAAAGTCAATGAGCTAACTTACTGTAAGCAGTTGCTCAGCTTTATTTGATTCTGCTATGCAATCAGAGGAGGAATGGATTCTAAAACTGTGAAATATGTTCCTTCAAGCTCAAAATTTGGTATTGAAACCGATTTTGTTTCAATTTAGCTGTAAAGTAACAAAAGTAACTAATGTACTGTATTTTCTAAACTATATTTTTTGCATATTTTATCACCTTTGTTTGGTATAAAGCTTGGAATAAATCGTGGGCTGTAATTTACTCCCAGCAGTTGCTTTAGTCCAAGATTGCCCAACCAGTCGATCGACTGCATCCCAAGTCGACCGCGAGGTTATGATCTGTTATGACATCAGAGTAAATAGTAAAAGTAGTTCTTTATTTTAAAGCTTGTTTTGCATTTTACTTCCTTTTTTTGTGCATTTTACATATTTTACAATAAATTGTTTGGTCACTTTTCTTTTGCACAATTGAGTTATTTTGTCATGTAATCTGATTTAAACGAGAAACGGTTTCAATTAAATGAATATTTTAATCAGTGAATTATAAATAAAAGTTCTCAGACTACAAGCACAATTAACTAATTTTGCATGAAAGCAAAAATTATAATGATTATGTGTTCTACAAAAGCTAAGCATTCATCCCAGGTATTCAATCAAAACATATACAGCAACATATTTTCCTTTTTATAATCGGTACTTTTAGTTCTGTTAAGGTTTTTGTATGTTATTAAACTCTGAAGAAATACTCCCATGTTATTTAAGCAAATTTGGTCAGTAGCTTATATGCATTCAATGATGTGTTAGCAATCTCGTTTCCCTCCAAAATTTATAATTATAAATTCCCCTGCTGCCTAAAAATGCTATGATAAAGTGAAAACTCAGTAGAGTAATCAGTAATACGAAGAGCTAGCCTCCTCCTCCCAGTGCCTGGTCTCCCACTAAGGTAGGAAGTGATTTCCTTCTTTTAAACAGAGATTTACCTGTTTTTTATCCAGTTTATTTTTGTGTTTGGTTCATATTAAGGTCCGTTATGGCTATTGCTCATCATGCAGATTGGTGTGTGTGTGTGTGTGTGTGTGTGTGTGTGTGTGTGTGTGTGTGTGTGTGTGTGTGTGTGTGTGTGTGTGTGTGTGTGTGTGTGTGAGGAATATGTCCGTGTGTGTGTTTGAGAGAGGGCAGGTTTGTGATGTGAGGTTTAATGGTTGTACGACAACAACAAAACGTGTTATGAGTGTAGTTACTGCAGGCTGGAAATGATCTGTGGGGGTTTGCGATGTTGACACTGGACTGGTAGATCTCAGGACGTTGGCTACTTGAAAAGTAGCTCTTGGGACAAAAAAGGTTGGGCACCCCTGCTTTAGTCCAACACTGCTCAGAGCCAAACAGAAAGTGAGTGACAAGAAGGGAAGCAGTGGTTAACTAATGGAGCCACCCGAACTTGATATGTGATGAAACAACAGACGACAAACATCCATTGGAAATTTGGCGCCAGATCCCAGCAGAAAGCCATTACACCAGCATAATGATATGTGTCTCTTTGCAGAACACAAACGTACAACCAGGCTGAAACCATACTCAGATTTAATGAAAAAGACTGAAAAAGGAAAACAGACAGATGTTTGAAAGACATTTTTTATGTCTCCACCCCATTCCTAGCATAATGTGTGTACCTACAGTATTTATTGCTTCCTTACCTTTACCCACCCTCCTACACTCCCCCTGTCTTTCTCTATAGGGCTTGACTAACATTTTCCTTTCTCCCACCAGGTCAGGCAGCATTACCATCTACTGCCTGATCAAATTCAGCTGTATGCGACAGGAGTTTCCCAGCACCAAAGGAATGCCTGCACCACAACATGACAAGGAGCTCTACCTAAACCTCACGCGAGTACTTTGGAATAGAGCAGCCTCACATCTTCCCGTTTTGAAAAATGGAGAAAATACCTTCTGCTAGGACTACCAGTTCTTGATCCACCAGCTTCCCTGCTTGCCTATGTCTTTGTCAGTCTTTGCAGAGCACTACTCCCTTAGACAGCAGCAGGCATCTGGGTAATAGTAAACTTGGTAGGACTGACCAACAGGATCTGATCCAGATTGTGAACTGTGGTCACGCATTGACTATTGATGGGCCATTGGTGGTTTTGACAAAATTAACAGATGCACATTAGTAATAATATACCATAAAAACAAATTATTCAGATGTATATATTTAGATGAGATTTAATTTGAGTGGTGCCTGCCTATCCCATGATGTCCATGTCTACCATCAATATATGGGAATCCTGGTGGAATAATGCCCCACTAGCATTAAGTTCTTCTCATTTTCCCCAATCACCATAGAGATACGTTTGCAACTTAACAGGAATTCCACCCTCTCCCAACAAAACTGGATAATAATAGTCGTGTTAATTGTTATTTGATACTCTGTAACCCTGGCAAAACAATTTCCTCCGGGATCATTAAAGTCTATCTTATCTTATCTTATCTTATCTTATCTTATCTTATCTTATCTTAATAGACAGATATCTCAGCAGCACTGAATACCCAACATCTCAATTACCTAGAGATGTCATGTGTTGTAACTTAGCCCCATATAAATAAAATGAATTTTAATTTAACTGAGCAGTTAGAGTGTAAAAGAGATGGCAGTTTGCAGTGATCAGTGAATAATAAATTGGCATAAAACAGAAATAGAGGTCCATCATATTCTGAAACTCAGGTGTTTTCACTAGTGTTTGTTTGTGAGTGCGCTCTCTCTCATCTCACGGGGTATGCAATAATGGGAGCTGTCTTAAAAAGCAATAAGTCAGGATGACAGATAATTAATTTGGGTGGGAAACTATGGCTAGTTATTTGTAAGTATAGTCACACTGAATCACCTTTCAATGAAAACATATACCTCTCCTCGCTGTCATATAGAAAGTGTTCATTTTCTCTCGAGTCTCTACACTCTGGAATAGACATGGAGCCATGCACAACACATCATACGTAATAAATTGTTTTTTTTATTTTTTTCAAAGAAAGCAATTATAGTAAAGCAACCATCAATATTGCGTTTCTTTTTTCATGTAGCAGCGGTTGAGGATTCAATTATTGTGGACAAAATGATATTATTGCAGCTGCTATAGCGTCAGAAGAGGAGACAACAGACAAAACTGAGTCTGTCTACGCAGTGATTTGAAGATAACAAAAAAATTCTATACTTAGTAGGGAATTGTTATGTACAACAGAAAAAAAGAAAGATTGACATGCTTAGGAGATCTTTGCCCCTTTTGATGAGTCTTCATTAAGATTGAGAGAAAGGTAGAAATTCCTGTGGTAATCATATGTAATAGAAGCTAAAAATTGAATATTTTCCATTGTTTAGTGAATAAATTTGAATGATAAAAACAAAATGTAGAATAGACCATAGGTGAGTTAAATTTACTTCTTGTTTTAACTTTTTCTTGTGAAATTATAAAAAACAGACCACTAAAATCAAGAAAATGCTTAAAGAGAACTCTTCTGACAAGATGAAGTAGGTACAACACAACAATAATGAGATAAAAGGAAGTTTTTGTAAGATTAGTGTCCCGTTACATCCTCTAAACCAAACAACATTTCAGAAAAAGAACATCATACTAACTACCCAACATGGTGGTTGTGTCATGGTCTGGGGCAGGTTTGCTGTTAGTTATTGGAGATCTTTCAGTGTTGATCAGTAAAAACAAAAACAGGTAAAAATTCCTCCAAAGCAATAAAAAAAAAAATCTCTTTATTGCCAATGCTTGTTTGAAGCTGCCTGCTGAGGGCCGTAACACGTTTTTGGGTTTAGGAGGTCAATTAGCGTTGCAAATGACGTAATTTTCTTTTAGCTGATTTTTGTGTTTATGGATAGTCTTTATCTGATATTAATATTCGTTTGGTTAAGGAAACATTGTTGCCTAAATGAAACCAGTTAAGTGGGTAGATTTTGGTGTCAGTACCGTGAGACCATCAGTTCTTTTTTTTCACCCAGGTTGTCATCACTGTGAGAATCTCATTCCAGTCAATGCCTAAGGACAACAAACATGCTTTCACCTTGAATTGTATGAAATAAAGACATTCCACACCTTCACACATGCCCTCTGACAGTACCATAACTCATAATTGCCTTCTTTAACCAGGTGTTTTCCTTCCTTAGCTCATTTTGCCCAGCGGGAGAAACGTCCTGTCCCGGTGACAAACACACAACAAAGGCATTCTGGCACCCAACATCTCCCTTTATTGTGACGGTGGAGGCAGCGACACGGCAACAAGCTGTGGAGCAGATTCTTTAGGGGAGCACGTTGGATGGGGGGATTTTGATTCTTCATGACAGATTTATGATTATTCAGAGGAGAAATTACGTCAAACATTGGTTGTTGATACTGAAAAGGTCCTTCCCTCAGAAGTGCAACTGAACTTGTCCTCTGATGTTTCTGTGAGTTTCTGGAAAATAACCAGATAGACAATAGTGTGAAATGAAGACCGTTCTGATCTCCCAAACACCGCAAGCAGCCAATCAGATCACTTTTGTCTCAAACATAGATCCACTGTACTTGGGTGGTGGGTGGGAGATGTCACCAGTGGGTACTATAGTGGCGGGAAAAAGGGAGGGAGCGAGACGCTGGGGGAACAAAGGAGCGGTGCCTCCTCTCTGCACTTTAACCGACCCTTTGCCTGGGACAAGGGAGGAAATTTCCGGAACAAAAGCATGCTGTCAACCCCGAGCAGCGCACTAGCTCTGAAGGAAGCGGATCTCAGCTGACTGGCTAGCTGACCCAATGCTTGAGGGAGTTAACTTGTTGTAATCTGGCCCAGTCTCCCATTCGAGACATGTCCAGCGAAAGAGTCTGACCTGAACCGTCAAACAGGAAACGCTCCCATGGAAGACCTCAACTGCCGCCGGTAGAGGTCACAAACAACATCTCAAGCCATTAGCTGCACGTACGAACGAACGGATCCCCAAATTATCTCTGTTTTGTTCCTATTTACAAGGACGTGCACATCCCGTTTTCCCAGATACCACTGCTCACAGCTGGCTGCCCAGAGTCTTTGCTATCTGCAGCTCCATGCAGACGCACCGTAGTCACATTCCACATGCCTCTGAAGGCCCCCTTTGGGAGGGGTGGGGTGGGGGGTGTTTGCAGCTGGGCATTAAGCCGAGCTTTTCTCTGCTTCCCTGCAGGCTCTTAACCATCTCCTCTCTATGCCCTCCCCAAAACAGAAAGTTTTCTTCTGTCTATTTCACATCATTTTTTGGATCATCCACAGTTTACACAAAGAGCTAAGAAAGGGACAAGGAAACCCTGGATCAGGGTGACTGTTAATGAATTATGCTAAAAAGATGTCATCACCAGCTACGCTGTAACACATTCATACAGCGGAGAGCTGCTTTCACGTGGGCCGTACCGACAGCTGTAAATGGACGTGTTTGCAAACAGAGTACACTATCTAATGAGATCTGTGACTCTGAACGTGTCTCATGGCAGGCAAGCAGCTACAGCAGCAGGTTTGTGAACTTCATGTTGCAATAAATAAATACATGTATGAGCCAAGTTTGGAGGACCTCACTGTAGTGAGAGTGTGAGAAAAGATCATCAAAGCCATCACAAATCAGATCCACCCCTCCCTAACTATCAATCACAGGTGAGACTTACTCGACAGGTAGCCGAGTCAGGTCTCTGCCTTGACATTTCTATAATTTATTAAAGAAATAAGGACAAAGAAACCCCCCAAGAGAAAGTTTAACTCCTTTTGGGATTAAAGAATAAAAAAAAGAAGCTAAATCAAACGGAAAGAGGAGGATAACTCTGAAGATGGCGTAAAGAAAATAGCTTCTTACCTTTTTTCAGTTCACTCAGAGGTAACTTTCTTTTTTGAGTGTGTCTCTAGCAGTGTTACAAATCTGGAGCTGAGCGTCATAATTTCAGAATAACATGAATTCGTTAGATTATTGTTAAATGCTGGCTTTAAGATATTATCTGTGATTAACTTTACATAATCCCATGCTGTCCCAGGAACAAAATCAGTTCAATGAACAACATGAAACATTACAATCTAGCAAATGCTGCATCCAACACATTTTCATATGACGTTTTCTATAATTAATTTGTTTTATTTTAATTTATGTTTATTTTCTATGAATGTTTTGTATTTTTTAATTGCACAGATGTCAAAGAGTTGACATACTGAGCAGCTCGAAGTAAGCTCATGCTTATTCCTCTCGAGAAATGTCAAAAATCATCAATTTGCTCTTGCTAATGAAAAGCATTCCCATAGCATGATGCTTCTACCACTATGCTCCAAGAAATCTGTACATAGTGAATAAATAGTCTGAAATATTAGTCCTGTTTTCTTCTGACCTGGACTCTGATTCGATGACTTCTACAGAAAATTTGCTGCTCTGGATTTTTTATGGGGAAAAGAAGAGGATGAGTGCATATTTGTGCCAAGTTTTCTTGCGTTGTTCTTAAAATCCTAAAGAATTGCATTAAAGTTTGTGTTTGTTATGTGAAAACAGTGGAAACGTTAATGGAGAAAAAGAGCATCCGCATGGCAGAGGGTAAATGTTTCCACGTTTCTTAATGTCAGTACGTGTGTGTGTGTGTATGTGTTTATTTAAGTGGTTGCATCTGTGGGTACACATTCATTGTCCTGTGTGTGTGTGTGTGTGTTGTGTAAATACTAAAGGCCAAACTGTGTATCATAATTTCAGTAAATGCCATGTAGTATATCAGTCTAACTGCGTCCGTCCACGGCTACTTCCATTTCTGTAACAGAGAATGCCCATCTCCCATCACAGTCACTCTTCTGGGGCTCTCAGCGACCCCCAAATAACACACGCTTGTCTGCACAAATGTGCAGTCACACACACACACACACCACAAACAAACACACACACACACACACACATACACACACACACACCCACACACACACACACACAC